>CAUYSK010073147.1:0-29197 GCA_963575035.1 Avahi laniger
TAAGTGTTAAAATTAGCAGGCAAGGACATTGAAACGGTTATAATTGTAAGCCATATGCTCAAAAAAGTTGGTATAGAGACATACAAGATGTCTAAAAGATCCAAACTGAACATCTAAAGTTGAAAACTACAATGTTGTACATGTAAAATACACTGGATGGGATTAATGGAAGATTAGACATTAGAGAAGAAAAGATTAGAGAATTTAAAGACAGCAATAGAATCAATTGAAAATGAACACAGAGAGAATGTCTCTAATGTCTAAAGTAATAAAAAACAAAATGAAAGTAACATCAGTAAGCTGTAGGACAACTTCATGCTGTGTATCATAACTGTTACTGGAGTCCCCAAAGAAGAGAAAAGAAAGGGAGAGACAGAAAAATATTTGAAGAACTAATGGCTAAAGATAATGCAAATTTGATGAAAAAATAAAACTATTAATCCACAGACCCAAGAAGCCCAAATCACAAGAAACTACACAAAGCCAAATCGTAATGAAATTACTTAAAACCAGTGAGAAAGAGAAAACCTTAAAAGCAATGAGAGACAAAGGCAACTTACATAAAGAGGTACAAAGATAAGGGTGATAGCAGATTTCTAGTCAGAAACAATGCAAGCAAGACAGTGTAGCATCATCTCTAAAGTACTAAAAAAAGTAAACTGTCAATGTAGAATTAAAAAATTAAGGCATATAAAGAGTCTTTTAGACGTGCAAAAGCTGAAAGAATTCATACCCAGCAGAACCACACTACAAAATATGTTAAAGGAAGTCTTTCATGCAGGAAGGAAAATATTAATAATACCAGATCAAAGTATGAAATTACACAAAGAAAGGAAAAGTACAGGAAATGGTAGCCAGATGACTTTCAACCTATAATGGAGTGACACCCCAGTAAGCCCATCGTAAGTTGAAAATATAATTTGAAAGTGCATTTAATACACCTAACCTACTGAACATCAGAGCTTGGCCTAGGCTACCTTAATCGTGCTCTGAACATGTAACATTAGCCTACAGTTGGGCAAATTCTCTGGCAACACAGTGCATTGAAGAGCGCTGGTTGTTGACCTGATTGGCGGCCGACTGGGAGCTGAGGCTTGCCCCCTGCTACCCGGCATCAGGGGAGAGTGTCACACAGCTTTCTACTGAGCACAGATCACTTTCACACCATCTTAAAGTAGAAAAATCCTAAGTTGAACCATTGTTAACTCAGGAACCATCTGCATAAGACTGTTTCTTATTATTTAAATCTCTTTAAAAGATAATTGCATTTAGAATAAAAAACATTGAAGTGTGCAGTTTATAACATATGTAAAAGCAAAATGTATGACAGAGAGAGCTTAAAGGCCAGGCGGAGATAAGTGGAATACGCTATTAAAAGGTTTTTATACTGTATATAAAGCAGTAAAACTTACTCGAAGGTAGATTGTGATAAGTTGATGTATGCTATAAACCCTAAAGCAATCACTGAAATAGCAAAACAAAGAGTTATAGATTATAAGCCAACAAAGGAAAGAATGAATTTAACCAAAAAAAACTCCTCAATTAATCCCAAAGAAATCAAAAAAAAAAAAAAGAGGAAATTAAAGAACATATGGGACAATCGAAAACAGATTGTAAGACAATATACTTAAACCTAATCATATCAATAGTCACACTGCATGCAGATGCATGTGGTCACACTGCATGCATCTAAACACCTCAGTAAAAAGGTAGAGGCTATTAAAGTGGATAAGAAAATCAAGCCTCGCTTTTGCTGTCTACATAAAATTCATTTTAAAGGTAAAGACACAAATATTATAAAGAAATAGGAAAATATATACCATGCTAAAATTAATTTTTAAAAAGCTGGAGTAGTGGCTATATTAACATCAAACAAAGTCGATTTCAGAACAATGAATATTATGAAGGATAAAGAAGGTAATTTAATAATAAGTTTCAAATGATAAATGATAAGTCATCAGTTAGAAGGACATAAAATCCTAAATGCCCATGTGCCTAATAACCGTTTCAAACTATATGAGGCAAAAATGGCATAGACAAACAACCCAAATGCCCATCAATTTATGAGTGCATTATTAAAATTTGGTGTATGTATACAATGGAATATTACTCAATTATAAGAAACGACAATGATCTAGCACCTCTTATATTTTTCTGGATAGAGCTTAAGTCCATCCTCCGAAGTGAGGTAACACAAGAACGGAAGAATAGACTCCACATGTACTCGCCATCAAATTGGCACTAACTGATCAACGCTATGGTGCTCACAGGTAGTAATATTCTCCAGGGATTAGGGGATGGGGGGCGGGTAAACTCACAGCTAATGACGCGGTGAGCGTGGTAGAGGGGAAGGGCATGCCTCTAACCCTCGCTTGGGCAAGGCAAAGTCATAAAATGTAAACAATGTTTGTACCCTCCTAATATCCTGAAATAAAAATAAATAAATAAATTTAAAAGAAGAAGAAGATAAAAAGAAAAGAAGAGACAAATCTGTAATTATAGTTGAAAGTTTTAATACCCCTTTCTCAATAGCTGATACAGCAAATAGGCAGAAACTCTGTAAAGATATAGGGGACTTGAACAACAGGATCAACCAAGTTGAACTGGTCATAATTGACATTTATAGAACACGACATCCAACAACAGCATATGCATTCAAGAGAATTCACATCACACACAAAGTATGTTCTTTAAACACAATGGAATTAAAGTAGAAATCAATAACAAAAAGATCATTGAAAATTCCCACATATTTGCAAACTAAATAAAGTACTTCTGAATAAGCCAGGGGTCAAAGAAGAAATAAAAAAGGAAGTTATAAAGTATTTTGAATTGAATAACAATGAGAACAAAAAATTATCACAGTGTGTGGAGTGTTGCTAAGGAATTATCCAGAAGGAAATTTATAGCACGGAACACCTAATTAGAAAAGAACAGTCTCAAAGAATAAAGCTCTAGCCAGACTAATCAGAAAAAACATGGAGAAAACACAAATTCTAATATCAAAAATAAGAGAGGTAGCATCATTATAGGTTCTATGGATATTAAAAGGATAACAAGGAAATATTTTTGAACAACTTTATGATAATAAATTTGAATACTTAAATGAGATGGGAAAATTCATTAAAAGACACAAAATCGCAAACTTTATGCAAGAAGAAACAGAGAACCTGTCTTGTCCTATGTCTACTAAGGAAATTTAACTTGTAATTATACATCTTTAAAAAAGGAAAACTTCAGATCCAAGTGACTTTACTGGTAAATTTCATCAAACATTTAAGGAAGAAATAATACCAATTCAACACCAATGTTTCCGGAAGAAAAGAGAAAGGAGTACTCTTCAAGTCATTTTGTGTGACAAGCATTACCCTGATATCAAAACCAAAGACATTACGAGAAAACTAAAGACCAATATCCCTCATAAATATAGACGTAAAGATTCTAAATAAAATTTTAGCAAATAAAATACAACAAAATATCAAAAGACTAATGTACCATGAACAAGTGGGATTTATCCCAGGAATTCAAAGTTGGTTTAACATTAAAAAAAAATCAATCAATTATAATTTACCATGTTAAGAAACAAAAAACAGAAACAATGTGATTATCTCTATAGATCCAGAAAGGGCATTTTAAAAATTGAATATCTATTCCTAATAAAAACTCTCAGCAAACTAGAAATGGAAGCAAACTTTCTCAATCTCATAAGGAGTGTCTTTGAGAAATGTACAAATAACATCGCATTTAATGGTGAAAGATTAAATGTTCCCCTAAGAGAGGAACAATATAAGGAGGTCTGCCCTTACTATTCCTATTCAATATTTACTATAAGTTTTAACGAGATCAGTAAGGCAAGGAAATTAAATATAAAGCAACAAGTTTGGACATGAAGATATAAAATTGTCTTTATTCACAGAACACATGATTGTTTATGTAGAAAATCCTATGGAATAGTATGGATTTCCATGGAATCCACAATGAAAGTTACTGAAGCTAATAAGTGAGTTTAACAATGTTGTATAATACAAGATTAGAATGCAAAAATCAATTGCATTTGTATGTATAAGTAATGAAGAGTAGGAAACTGATATTAGATAAATGTCATTTACAGTTGCATTAGAAATATGAACTATCTAGAAATAAACCTAACAAAATACGTGCAAGACCAGGATACTGAAATCTACAAATTGATGATAAGTGGAGATACACCATGTTCATAATTAAGGAGACTCAATATTGTTAAGATGTAAATTCCAAAATTTACAATCAGATTCAATCCAATGCCAACCAAAATTTCAGCAGGATTAAAAAAAAATTGACAATCTGACCTTAAAATTGATATGGAAATCAAAGGGCCTAGAATAGCTAAAACAACTTTGAAAAAGTAAAAAATGGTCGGAAGATTAATGCTGCTGTACTTATTTTTAATACGAAGCTAGAGTAATCAAGATGGTGTGGCACTGGCATAAATACAGGCAAATAAACCAATGGAATAGAATGAAGAGTCTAGAAATATCCTCACGTATATTGATAATTAGCTTTTGACAAAAGTACAGTGATGATTCAGTGGAGAAAGGATAGCTTTTTCAACAAATGGTCTGTTACAAATAGATATCCATGTGCAAAAACATAAATCTCCATCCATATCTTGGACCACATACAATAATTAACTTAAAATATATTTTAGACCTAACTGTAAAATTCAAAAGCATAAGACTTCTTAAGAAAAAGCATTTGTAATTGTGAGTCAGGAAAAGGTTTCTTAGAGATGATACCAAAACCATGACTGATAAAACAGCAAATTAATAAATTGGATTTCATCAAAGTTAAAAATTTCTGCTCTTCAAAATACACTTTTTCCTGTGTATTAATTATCATTTATTTGAATACAACTTTTAAAAACTGTAAATCTGTAAAAACTTACATTTAAAAACCTTGATCAAACTATTTTATTTTATTATTTTATTGTGGTAAGAACACTTAACATGAGATCTACCCTCTAAAATTTTTAAGTGTGCCACACATTATTGTTGATTATGGGTATGATGCTGTACAGTAGATCTCTATAGCTTATTCATCTTGCTTGACTGAAACTTTATGCCTGGTTATTAGCAACTCCCCATTTCCTCCTCCTCCTAGCCTCTGGCGACCATCAGATATCTCGTATAAGTGGAATCATGCAATATTCGTCTTTCTGTGACTGGCATATTTCACTGAGCAAAATGTCCTCAAGCTTCACCTATGTTGTCACATATTGTATAATTTCCTTTTTTTTTTAAGGCTGAATAGTTTTCCATTATATGTATATATCACATTTTCTTTATTCATCTATCCATGGGAATTTCGGTTGCTTCCATGTGTTGGCTATTGTGAATAATGCTGCAGTGAGCAGAAGAGTGCTATTATTCTTTGAGATTCTTATTTCAATTCTTTTGGATAAATGCCCAGAAGGGGGATAGCTAGATAGTATGACAGTTTTATTTTGAATTTTTTAAGGAACCTCCATACTGTTTTCTATAGAAGCTGCACCATTTTGCATTCCCACCAACAGTGTACAAGGGTTCCAGTTTCTCCACATCCTTACCAACACTTGTGTTTTGTCTTTTTTGATAACAGCCATCCTGACAGGTGTGAGCTGTTAGCTCACTGTGGTTTTCCCTAATGATTAGTGACATTGAACATTTATTCATATACCTATTGGCTATTCGTATGTCTTTTTTGGAGAAATGTCCATTCAAGTCCTTATCCCACTTTTTAAGTGGGTTATTAGTATTTTTTTACTATTAAGTTGTAGGAGTTCCTTATATATTTTGGAGATTAACCCCTTATCAGATACAGGGTTTGCAAGTATTTTCGTCCATTTCACAGGTTGCCCTTTCACTCGATTGTTTCCTTTGCTGTGCATAAGCTTTTTAGTGTGATGTAGTCCCACTTGCTTATTTTTGTTTTTATTGCCTGTGTTTTCATGCCATATCTGTGATATCATTGCCAATACCAAAGTCATGAAGCTTTCCCCCATGTTTTCTTCTAGGAGTTTTACAATTTCAGGACTTATGTTTAAGTCTTTAATCCATTTTGAGTTCATTTTTATGTATGGTGTAAGATAAGGGGCCAGTTTCATTCTTTTTCATGTGGATGTTCAGTTATTCTATCACCATTTCTTGAAGAAATTCCCCGTTGTGCATTCTTGGCAACTTTGTTGAAGACCAGTTGACCATTTATGAGTGGATTTATTTCTGGGCTCTCTATTTTTCTTTGTTAGTCTACATGTCTGCTTTTATGCTAGTATCATAAAGTAATGATTACTGTAACTGTAATATATTTTGAAATAAGTATTTTTTTAGTATGCAAGTATTTCACCTCCTTGCTTATGTTTCCTAGGTATTTTATTCATTTTGGTGCTATTGTGAAGGGGACAGTTTTCCTTATTCCTCTTCAGATAGTTGTTGGTGTATAGAAACACAACTGATTTTTTTTTTTTTTTTTTGGAGACAGAGTCTCCCTCTGTTGTCAGGCTAGAGTGCTGTGGCATCAGCCTAGCTCACAGCAACCTCAAACTACTGGGCTTAAGCAATTCTTCTGCCTCAGCCTCCCGAGTAGCTGGGACTACAGACACACGCCACCATGTCCACCTAATTTTTTCTATATATTTTTAGTTGTCCAGCTAATTTCTTTCTATTTTTAGTAGAGACAGGATCTCACTCTTGCATAGGCTGGTCTCGAACTTCTAACCTTGAGCTATTCTCCTGCCTCAGCCTCCCAGAGTACTAGGATTACAGGTGTGAGCCATCGCGCCCGGCTGCACACCTGATTTTTGTATGTTGCTTTTGTATCTTGCAACTTTACTGAATCTATTTATTAGTTCTAACAGGTTTTTTTTTTTATTGGAGTCTTTAAGGTTTTCCAAATAAGATTATATCATCTGCAAAAGGAACAATTTTATTCATTCATTTTCAATTTGGGTAACTTTTATTTCTTTTTCTTGCCTAATTCCTCTGGCTAGGAATCCACTACCATGTTGAATAGAAGTGGCAAGAGTGGGTATCTTTGCCTTGTTCCTGATCTTACAGGAAAAGTTTTCAGTTTTTCATCATTGAATATGCTGTTAGCTGTGGACTTCTTGTATATGGCCTTTATTATGTTGAGGTAAATTCCTTCTATTTCTAGTTTGTTGAGAATTTTTGTCATGAAAGGGTGTTGAATTTTGCCAAACACTTTTTTTTGCATCTATTGAGACAATCGTATGATTTTTATATTTTGTTCTGTTAATGTGGTGTATCACATTAATTTTTGAATGTTGACCCACTTTTATGTTTCAGGGATACATCCCACTTGGCCATGACGTACGATTCTTATAATGCGACGTTGGATGTAGTTTGCTAATATTTTATTGAGGACTTTTGCATCTATACTCATCAGGGATATTGGCCTGTTGTTTTCTTTTCTTATAGTGTCTTTGTGTGGTTTTAATATCAGAGTAATGCTGGCCTCTTAAAATGAGTTTGGAAGTATTCCCTTCTCTTCAACTTTTGGGAAGAGTTTAAGGTGAATTGCTGTTAATTTTTCTTTAAATATTTGGTAAAATTCACCAGTGAATTTGTGGTCCTGAGCTTTTCTTTACTGGGAAGTTTTTCATTATCAATTCAATCTCCATACTAGTTATAGGTCTGTTCAGACTTTTTATTTCTTCTTGATTTAGCCTTGGTAGGTTCTATGTTTGTAGGAATGCACCAATTTCTTCTGGGTTAACCAGTTTGTTGGTGTATAACTGTTCATAATACTCTCTTATGATCCTTTTTTATTGCTATGACACCAGTTTTGATGGCTCTTCTTTCATTTATGATTTTATTTATTTGAGTCTTCTCTCTTCTTTCTTAGTCAGTATAGCTAAAGGTTTGTAAACATTTTGTTTATCTTTTCAAAAAACCAAGTCTTGGTTTTATTGATTTTTTTCTGTTGTTTTTCTAGTTTCTATTTTATTTATTTCTGCTCTAATCTTTGTTATCTCCTTCTTTCTCCTAACTCTGGGCTTAATGTGTTCTTCTTTTTCTGAATCCTTGGGGGGTAAAGTTAGGTCGTTTACCTGAGTTCTTTCTTCTTTGTAATGTAGATGTTTGTTACTATGAAATTCCCTTTTATGACTGCTTTTGCTGCATCTCATAAGTTTTGGTATGTTTTCATTTTCATTTTTCTCAAGATATTTTATAATTTTCTTTTCAATTGCTCCTTTGACCCAATACTTGTTAAAAAATGTGATGTTTAATATCTATACGTTTGTGGATTTTCTACTTTTCATTCTGCTATGGTTTCTACTTCCATTCCACTGTGGTCCAGAAAAGATACTTGGTATAATTTTAATCTTTTTAAATTTATTAATACTTATTTTGTATTTGACATGTGATCTATCTTGGAGAAAGATCCATATGTGCTTGAAAAGAATGTGTAATCTGCTGCTGTTGAGTGGAATGTTCTACATATGTTTGTTAGGTGCATTTGGTCTATAGTGTTATTCAAGTCCTCTGTTCCCTTGCTAAACTTCTGTTTGAATGTTCTGTCCATTTTGAAAGTGGCGTGTTAAAATCTCCTACTATTATTATACTGCTGCTGTCTATTCCTTCGGTTCTGTCAGTGTTTGCTTTGAGTACCTACATATTTATAATTGTTATATCTTCCTTGTGGATTATTTTATCATTACATAATATTCTTCTTCTTTTAAGAGAATGAAAAGACAAGCTAAAGGCTGGGAGAAAATATTTGCAAAATACATATCTGACAAAAGACTTGTACCCAGCATATATAAAATCTTTTAAAACCGAATAATAGAAAATACGAATCAATAAGAAAATGAGTAAAAGATTTGAAAAGATACTTCACTATAGCAGATATACAGAATGGCAATAAGCACATGAAGATGCACAACATCAGCAGTCATTAGAAAAACACAAATTAAAACCATGATAAGATACCACTACACACATTTTGGAATGGCTAAAATTTTAAAAACTAACTATATCAAGTATTAGTAAGGATGTGGAGGAACTGAAACTCTCATATACTGCTATTGAGAATGGAAAGTGTACAATGACTTTGGAAAACAGTTTGGTAGGTTTTTTTGTGTTTTATTTTTTTAAGAGATGGGGTCTCACTGTGTTGCCCAGGTTAACCTAAAACTCCTGGGCTGAAGGAATTCTCCTGCTTCATCCTCCATCCCTGAGTAGCTGAGATTACAGGAGCATTCCATCACACCTGGCTAGTAGTTTCTTAAAAGTTAAACATGTACTTTTCATATAGTACAGTCATTCAACTATTATTTATCCAAGAGAATGAAAGCATATGTTCATACAAATGTTACTCCAATGTCTTTAGCAGTTTTATTTGTATTAGCTAAAAGCTGGAAATAATACAAATATCATCATCAGGTGACTAGATTAGCAAATTATTGTACATCCATTTGACAAAATTCTATTCAGCAATAAAAAAAAATGAACACTAAGTCATGTATGAATCTCAAAATAATTATGCTGACTGAAAGAAGTCATTCATACCAAAAAAAAAAGAGTACATACTGTATGATTCCATCTATATTAAATTCTATGAAATGCAAACTAACCTACAGTGACAAAACAGGTGAGTGGTTGCTTGAGGGAGTGAGGGTGAGAGAGAGATAGCAAAGAGACACAAAGAATTTGGAGTTTATTGATGTATTCACTATCTTCATTGTTATAGTTTCATTAATTTTTACAAATGTCTGAGTTTATAAAATTATACATCTTGAAAATATGAAGTATATTATATGCCCGTTATATCTCACTCAAACTGTTAAGAAAATACTTTCATATCCAAAAATATTGTTAAAGATGCCCTCCGATACTCTGGTTTCTCTTCAGATTGTATGAATCTTTCACCTTTTTAAAGATGCCCTTCGAATTGGAACTTTAAAACAATCTATTATTAAACAATTGAGTGATAATTAAAATATAAACAGGAATTAAAGGATTTTGAAGAAAAGATAATCAAACCATTAAATATCCCATCTATAAGATACATTTAAGGCAGTAATCAGAGGATAATTTATGGCCACAAACACTATATCTCTAAACATAGAAAAATAAAAATAACTTAATTAAAAATAATTCAATGCCCTCAAAAAGCACAAGAAAGAAAATAATTGAAATACATGAATAGTTGAGACAGAGAACAGGAAAGCAGTAAATCTAAAAAACAAATTAAAAATCTCTTTTTTTTGAAAAATCAACAATGTAAAGAAAATAGCAGGTAATTTAATATATATTAAAATGTATAAATAATTAAATTATATGTATGTATTTGTGTGTATATAAATTGACAATGAAGAAATATTCATTGATCTAGAAGAAAGTTTTTTAAAAATAAGGAGACTACTTTCCATAAATCTATGCAACTCAATTCAGTGGAAGGAGTGGAGGATTGAGTGCCAGTTCACTGATTATAAGTTTGTATATGGTTTGACATTTGGAATCATGTTAATATTTTACCTATTCAAAGAATAAGATTGAATCAACCAGAGGGAAAGAATATTTATATCCTCTCCAAGTATCTTTCAAAAAATTACTGATTAATTACAAAAAAAAAAGTAACTTTGCAATGGAGGAATATGGCTTAAAATATTTTACAAAAATGATTAAAGCTAACATCATCAATAAAAGGACAAACCAACATGACTCTCATTATGTATTTCACTGACAAAGACAAAAATCACTTAAGTAGTGTTTCTGCCAAGAATGCATTAACTGAATCTAATCCACAAGAGACATCAGCCAAACCTAAATTGTGGAGGATTCTAAAAAATAACTGGTCTGCAGTCTTTAAAAATGTCAATGTTATACAAAGAAAGAGTGAAGAAACTCTTCTAGATTAAACAGACATGACAAACAAATGCACAGGGTGATGCTGAGTTAAGTCCTGGACTTGAAAACATAATTGCTATAAAGGATGCTATTGGAATAATAGAGGAAATAGAATATAAATTGTATGTTGGATAATAGTATGGTCTAGATGTTAACTTTGCTGATTGATAATTGTCCTATGCTTATGTGAGAGAATGTCCTTTTTCTTAGGAAATAATAATGAATGAGTAAACAACCGTGTTGTAGCCTAACTTATCATCAAATGACTGAGAAAAAGAGAGAGAATAATAAACATGGCAAAATGTTGATGATGAGTGTTATCTGAGTAAACATATATGGAAATTAATGTCCTATTCTTGCAACTTTTCTATAATTTGGCAACTGTGACAAAACAAATGCTTAAAAAATTGTAATCACACCACTCCCAGAACAGTCCTGAAGCCTCATTTGAACTCCAATTCCTTTATTCCGTAGTACTTCTTAAGTCCTAATACCAACCATTTATTTATTAATATTATGTTTATTATGAATCTCTCTCCATAAAAACATAAGGTCTCAGGGATAAGAATCTTTGCTGTTTTGTACAATGAGGTAATTCTGAATTTCTAGAACTGTAACTGGCACTTAGTATATGTAAAATATTCTTGAATGAATGAAAAATGCTGTAATTGGATAAAATGGGCTTAGAGTCAAACTGCCTGTGTCCATTCCTTACTTTTACTGTGACTAGATACAACTTGGGCAAGTTACTAAACTTCTCTGGAACTCAGCTCCTAAAGAGAACTTACTTCAAAGAGATATGGGCCTCCCATATTCCATTTTGACATCAGCAAAAAATGGTTGGAGAAGAACATTCCGTGAGTCTGTTTCTCTACAGAAAAAAAAAAAAAAAAAGAATCTGCAAAAACTGTGAGAATCAACTTTTCAGAATCCTGGGATCTTATCAAAAGCTTATAGAAATCAGGGGAACACTTAATCAAGAAAAAAAGTTAAATCTTTTTAAAAGAGTTTTATTACAGTTTTACTCACTCTGCTACTATCACCCATTCCGCAGCTGGGTGGCAGCCGGAAGACAACAGCCAGCACCTCCAGTATGCATCAAGTATTACAGGACGCAAAATAGACCTTATTCTCAAACGGTTGTGGTTTTTTGTTTGACCTGTGTCATGGATCCTTGAAGAACTGTCTCAAAGAGTCTGCCTTTATTTCACTTATCTAGGACACTCCCAGGGTTGAGGCAACTACCTGGAGAGAATTTGTTGAAAACATTTAAAGGCAAATGTATAGCTGCTGCTGCCAAAGGAAAGAGATCACAGTTGGGGAAAACAGTAGACTAACTTAAAAGTCCGGGGAGAAAGGGTGGGGAATGAGAGGCTTTGAAGAATAAGTGTTTGGAAAAGCTCCCACACATTCCCGGGAATATTGCAGGTCATGCACATAACCAGGGTGGGCACATGGTCATAAAATACATTAAAAGGCTCTAACCTCTTACCTCTGGCTGATCTTCAGGCTCTGTCTGGCTTAACATTGAAGGCATGTACCAACACACACAGAGTCCATCTGCAAAGACTGTGACGTTTTTTTCTTTTGATTCCAGGTATTTAAGTCAATCTCTATCAAATCACTAGCTGACCACTATTGCAATGGAACAGAGACTTCAATGACCACACATGACAAAAGACATTACACATACTTTACAAAACTAGTTCAGAAAAGTCATTGAACATACAACCAAACAACCAAACAGCAAATGCAACTAGCAGCACCAACAAACCTTGAGAAGGTGGGGGTGGGGAAAGGATCTAATTTCCAGAGTTGCCACATTATAATGTTCAAACTGTCCAGCTTTCAACAACAACAACAAAATATGAGTCATGCAAAGAAACAAAAAACTATGACACATATATAGGGAAAGAAATTAAAGGATACTATCCTCAAGGAAGTCCTATCATTGGCACTTTAAATAAACTACGTTAAATATACTCAAAGAGCTAAAGAAAACTATCTACATAGAATTAAGGGGAACCATGAGAATGGAGGAATATTAATAAATATAAACATATACAACACATACACATGCTATATACACATGTGCACACACACAAACAATAAGGAGACAGAAATTATAAAAATTAACTAAAAAGAAATTCTGGGGTTAAAAAGCACAATAACAGGAATTGAAAATTCACTAGGGAGGTTCAACAGCAAATTTGAGCAGAAAAAAAAATAGCTATTGAACTTAAAAATAGGTAAATTGAGATTATACAGTCTGAGGAATAGAAAGAAAAAGTAAATAAAAATAAACAAAGCTTTAGAGACCTGTAGAACACCATCAAGCATACCCACATGTGCATAATGAAAGTCTCAGAAGGAGAGGAGAGAGAGAGGAAGAGGCAAAAAGAATATTTAAAGAATTAACAGAAAAAACTTCCCAAATTTGATGAAAGACATAAATCTACACATCCAAGAAGCTCAATGAAAGTAGGATAAATTGAAAGAGATAGACACCAAGACTTATTGTAGTCAAATGGTTAAAAGACAAAGACAGAGAAAGAGTCTTCTAAGTAGAAGAGTGACTTGTCACAATGAGTCTTCAATAAAATTAATATCTGACTTTTCATTAAAAATCATGGAAGCCAAAAGTCCTCCAAAATGATAAAAAAAAAAAAAAAACTCTATAAACCAGGAATTCTATGTCTGGCAAAACTATCCTCAAAATTTGAAGAAGAAATTTAAGACATTTTCAGGTAAACAAAAGTTAAAAGAGTTTGTGACTAGCTGACCTGCCCTACAAAAAATGCTAAAGAGTGTCCATCAAGTTGAAATGAAAGGAAAATAGAAAGTAACACAGATACACATGAAGAAATAACACTGGTAAAGGTAACTATATAGGTAAAGATGAAAGTCAGTATTACTATATTTTTTGAAACTCCTTTTTTTAATATGATTTATAAGATTTCATAAAAAATGTAAATCTATGTTGATGGGCACACAATGTAAAAAGATGTAATTTGTGACAATAACATAAAGGGAGATGGAATTATATAGTAGCAAAGTTTCCATGTATACCTGAAACTAAGTTGGTACTAACTCTAACCATATTGTTATAAATTAAAATGTTAATTGTAATCTCCAAGACAACCACTAAGAAAATAACTGTACAATACAATAAAATAAATGAGAAACAAATCAAAAGAATGCATTAGAAAATATATATTAAACACAAAGAAAGGCAGACATGGAAGAAAAAAAAGACAGAAAACACAGAGAAAGAAAACAGAAAATTGGCAAAAGTCTTTCCCTATCAATAATTACATTAAATGTAAATGGATTAAAATGTCAAATGAAAAGGCAGAGATTGGAAGAATGAATTAAAAAGTGGTATGCTGTCTACAAAATATTTAATTTAGATCCAAATATAGAAATAGGTTGAAAGTGGAAGGATGAAAAAATATGTTCCATGTAAATAGTAACCAAAAAGAAGACAAAATAGACTTTAGGACAACAATGGTTACAAGAGATGAAGAACACTATATAATAATGAAAGAACCAATCAATCAAGAAGATATAAGAATTATATGCTATATGTACCTGACATCTGAGTCCCACAATATATGATATGTCAAGTTGAAGGGAGAAATAGTTCAATAATAATACTTGGATACCTCAGTATACCACTTTTAATAATGGATAGAACAACTAGACAGGAGATCATCAAGGAAACAGACAACTTGAACAACACTATAAAACAACTGGACCAAACAGACATCCGTAAAACACTCTACCTAACAGTGACAGTATATGTATTCTTCTCAAGTATAGTCTATTCTCCAGTATAGTCCATAAATTTGGCAACACAAGTTTCAGTAAGTATAAAAATAATGGAATCATACAAAGGATCTTATTCAATCCCAATAGAATAAAATTAAAAATCCTTGAAAGTGAAGTATCACAGGAGAAATAAGCGCCACAGGTACTTGCCATCAAATTGATACTAACTGATGAACACTTAGATGCTTACATGTTAGTAATACTCACTGGGTGCCAGGCAGGTGGGAGGGGGGTGGAGGGGATGGGTAAATTCATAACTAATGGATGCGAAGCCCACTGTAAAGGGGATGGGCATGCTTGCAGCTCTGGCTTGGGCAATGCAAGGGCATTGTATGTAACCAAAACATTTGTACCCCCATAATATTATGAAATGTTTTTAAAAAAAGAAAATAAATTAAAAAATTGAAAAAAATAAAAGAGAGAAAAAAAGGGAGGGGAAGGATAGGAGAAGGACAGAGGAAGGAAAAAAGATCCCTCAGAAAATTAAAGCCTTTATCTGAAAAATAACTACTGCAGGTTATTCTTGAACTTGTTCAAAGATAAAATTTGTGCACAAAAGTTAACACCAGAAAAGAATGATCCCCACTGTATCAGTTCTGTTGGTGTTTGGGGATAACCTGGATTTGTTCATACTTTCAATGATTTACTCATCTATTTAAAAATATTTACTTATAGCCATCTACATTTTAAATTATCTGCTAGGCCCTGGGAATATTTTGGACAAGACAGAAATTTCTTCTCCTTTCGTGGATTTATACAGTCTCTCAGAGTTACTAATCTAAGATTTGACTAATCTGTAAATGGTAATAGTGAATGTTTAAAAGATAATGTTTTGCATGTTCATAAATACTTTTAATAAAGGTAACTAAGTGAAACCACACAAAAAAATCAATAACAAGGAAACTTGGCAAATTCACAAATATGTGGAAATCAAACAACACACTCAAACAATCCAATGGCTCAAAGAAGAAATCACAAGACAAATTTTTAAATTTTCTGATATAAATTAAAACAAAACTACAACATATGAAAATGTATGGGCTGTAGTAAAAGCAGTGCTCAGAGGGAAATTTTTAGTTGCACACATCAACATTAAAAAAGAAGAAATATCTAAAATCAATAACCTAATTATATACTTTGATGAACTAGGGAAAAAAAGAGCAAACTAGACCCAAAGCAAACATAGCACAAAAATAATAAAGATTAGAGTGTAGATAAATGAAATAGAGAATAGAAAAAGTGAACAAACCCCAAAATTGATTCTTTGAAAAAAGATTAACAAAATTTACAAAACTTTAGACTAACCAAGAAACAAACAAACAAACAACAAAAAAAGAAGACTCAAATTACTAAAATCAGTAATAAAAGAGGGGGCATTACTATTAAACTTAGAAATAAAAGGGATTATAAGGGAATAATATAAACAATTGTATGCTAATAAATTTGATAACCTAAATGAAATGGATAAACTCCTAGAAAAACACAAACTCCCAAAACTTATGAATAAGTTTTTGACTCTTAAGTTCTATTCCACAGAGCAATGGAATAGAACTTAAGAGTCCAGAAATAAACTCATACACCTATGGTTAATTGATTTTCCCTAGGTTTCCAAAACATTCAGTGGGGTAAGAATAGTATTTTCCATAAATGGTGCTGGGACTACTAGACATCCAATGCAGAAGAATTAATGTGGACTCCTAGTCATACCATACACAAAAATTAATTTTAAATGATAAAAGACAAAATTTAAGCACTAAAACTGTTAACAACACTTATTTCAAAAAAGGTATAAATCTTCATGACCTTGGATTTGGGAATGGATTCTTAGATGTGAGCATCTTACCTGATAGAATCTTAGATATGAGAATCCACCAAAAACACAAGCAAAAAAAATAAATTGGACTTCAAAATTAAAAATTTTGTGCATCACACTATTTAAAAAGTGGAAAAACAACCAACAGACTGAAATTATTTGTCAATCATATATTCTGTAAGGAACTTCCTACGAATTAAATACGTGCTCCCCCCAAAAATTCACACGTTGAAATTCCTACCCCCAAGGTGATGGTATTAGCAGGCGGGTCCTTTGAGAAATCATCAGGTCATGAGAGCAGAGCTTCGACTGGTCTTTCAGACAGTCTCCCCGTCTCACTGGTCAGGGGCAGTCCCATCTGCTCAGCACCCCTCTCCCATTGGCTGAATCCTTGGTGCGCTGGCGTTGAGAGAGAACCGGGGTGGGTCTTCCAGGCACTGCAGCTGGGCGGGAGAAAGTAGGGGTTTATGGCTCAGATGCCCGGCAGGGTTCTGGGTCCACCGCCAGCAAGCGTTTCTTTCAAGTGACAGGCTTTTGGTTGGTGGGAAAAGGTCGGAAATTGGCATGAGGCGGGTCTATTTGCAGCCCTGCCCCTAACTCTGTGTCGCCTTAGGTCACGGTGCCTTCCGGACGACGCCCCGTGCTGGGATATAGGGAAGTGAGGACTCAGGGATCGCGGGGATCCGTGGTTCAGGGGCCCGGTGAACATATAGAGCACGCACCGCGAGCACAGCGCGTCCCCACCGAGGCCACGCCACGGCTGACCGGCAGTCCGCAAGGCCCTTCCTGCGGGCCCCCGCCTCACCAGCCTCCCCGCAGGCCGAGCTCGGCCACCCCGGAGCTTCCCCAGGAGCGCCCTGCCCCCACTCCTCCCCAGGAAAGCTGCTCTAGGACCCTCAGAGGTCTGGAACTTTCTGGAAGGCCTAGGACTCGACTCCTCCCACAAAGCAGGAGGGGCAGGGCTGGTGATTGGCGGAGGCCTGCGGGAGGCGGGGCGGTGGGTGTGGCTAACGGAAGGGGGAAAAGCCGTTGGCAGTTATTTTTACGATGCGGGCGCCTCAGCCGGTCTATTCTCCGAGGTCCTCTAAGCTGACTTCCAGCTGACGAACCGGTTGTTGGGGCGGCCGGGGAAGCTCAGAACAGCCTTAAGGATGCAGGAAACCCCTTGAGGCCAGGATGTGGAGCGCCTGGGCGCCCTTCGACTTACCCCGCGTGGGTCTCCGATCTTTCGGTTGACGCGCCTGGGCCGCCGCGCAGGGCTGGGCCGCCCCCGAGCCGCTCGTGAGCTCTTCCCCCCCTGCCCGGGGCCTCGGCCCTCGCGTTTCTCCGCTCTATTCTCCTCCACCTCTGTATTGTCTCTGTCATGGAAGAAGGAGTCCCTTCTCCCATCCCAGGGAGGACGGTCTCCCGCGTGCCATGAAAAAGCCCAGGACTCCAAGGACAAGTACGTGCCCCCGGCCGGCCCCTCGCAGGGTCGGGTGCGGGTGTTCCCTCCTCGGGCCGCCTGCCCCGTCCCAGGGCTCCCTCCCTCCCTGGGTGACCGTGGAGGTGCGGTGGGTGGCACTGCGCACCTGGGGTCCGCAGATCTCATCGCCAAGTCCAGGGGCTTCCCTCTAGGCTGCGTGGTCGTGAGACATACACCTTACCCTTTGTGAGCATGTTCTGTCACCTGAAAAGTGACAAAATATAATAGTAATGCCCAATTCAGAATTCTTGTGAGAAGGGGAGTGATTATGTGAACGTCTCTTGAAAACAGGTGTGCCACCAGGTACTTACTGTGTTTTTAATTTCGCTTTCCCTGCTGCTGTCTGTGTATCAATTGTCTTCTGATTTTTTTTTCTTTGACAGAAATGGCCCCGGCCCGCGATCCTCAGGGAAGCTGTAACAAAGAGCTGCCTTTTCCTAGGAACTGGGAAGACACCCTTCAGAAGAACTCGTCCCATAGGACCTTGCCCAGGCTTCCCGGCCTTGCCTGAGCTTTAGCTGTCTGGAAAAGGATCTGCTGGTAGGGCCTGCGACTCCGGCTCCCCGCACCGGCACCCCAGAATAGCCTATACTCTACCTCGGGAGGAGATTCGAGCTTCAGGAAGCAAGAGACAAACTCAGCCTTCACAGGTCCACGTTCCCTGGGAGGACAGGGTTCACACGATTCCTTAGTGGAGACGCAGGCTGTGAGCTGGAATCCTACCATCGGCTTTAACATCAGTAACAGGACGTGGGTCCCCTACTGTCATCACTCTTCTTTCTCCTTTCTGTCTGGGAGCTCAGCTCTCACCCAAAGGTTTTTCCATTTACCATCAACGTGGAAACTTGGCTCTTCACATGGCTGTCTTCTCCTTCTGTTGTGCATTATCTTTTTTCCTCAAAACTGCCCTTCTGTGAAAGGCCTGTGGAGCTCAAGGAGCCTGGTCGGTCACCCAGGTCCCAGTGAAGTCCCTCGTACCTCAGGAAAGAGCGGAAAAGTTCAATAAAGGCTTTATGTCATTCTGACTGCCTAGATGTGTGGTTGGTGTGCTGACTCAGAAGACCTGGATCTTGTTTTTCCTTCCCTCCCAAACCAGGGGAATTTGTGTTTGTGCTGGAAGGAGATGGGCAATGAGGAGGGCTGGCTCTGAAGGGTGTCCTGGGCCCTTCCACCTCCCCCTTTGAATGACGCTCACTGTTAGCTTAGGTGGGGCCCTGGAACCAGTAGGTTTAATAGACACCTGGCAAGAGTTTTCTCTGAACATTTACATCATAGTAGAGCAAGAACTAAAGGGACAAATGTGTCTACCAGGATTTCGGGTCATTCAGAAGGATGTTAGAGGGTAAATAGTGATTCACATTGAGGTCCTGGAAGTTTTATTAGTTACTATTTTTATTACTTTGTTCTTCCAGTCCTTGAATGAGGGTAGAGGGGGACTTACCAGGGAACAAATCACTAGTGGCAGGGTGGTGCTGTCCTCAGAGTGTGAAGAGAGTGCTGGTGTCCCATCATGGGCCTGTGCTATGGACCTGGGAGGTGGCAGGCAACTTTCCTGGACCTCTCAATTGTCAATGAAAGTCACAGCAGAACACAGCATCCACTTACTGGGACGTCAGAGTTGCCCAGTGCTCCTGCCCCCTTGTTTCCTTCTGTGCCATGCAGACCAGAGCTGATGTGGTGAGAGAACAGACATTCCTAAGACTGACTAGCAGGGACCCTGACTGGCTGTTATTCAACCCCAGGGGTGATTACAGAAGATCCTGGGAGTTGTATTCTGTTATGGCTCTGGGGTCTTTTAGGGAGCAGGAATGGTGGAGTCTGTACAAACCTGGAGCCACGATCAAGTAATGAACTATGGAGCACAGGGCATGAGAATACATTCTCATGTGCTCTCTTCCTTGGAGGATTTATGACTTAAAGCTATGCAATAATTTGTAATCAGAATAGTACCACTGGCAGGGATATTGATGAGCAGAGGAGGGCTTATTTGGAGTCTTCTGATCTTTTCCAGCCCTGAGACTCAGGGCCTAATATGCATGTAGTGATCATTTAATGTCCTGTAATTTATAACAGTGTCATCAGTGATCCATTACATTAATCATCATGAGTTGGTGACTTCTCAAATCCTACAGGTTATTTGTGTAACTCTATAGCGCTCTTTAATTTACAAACAGAACAATCTTTGAGGTAGGTAGATAGCACAGCCATTTTACATTTGAGAATACTGAAACCTGGAAAAAGGCTCAACTCCCTTGAAGGAGGTGGTACACAGTGCCCTTGCCCTGGCTGGGGAGGGAACCACCTATCTCATGCAGCTGTACTTCCTCGAGGCCTGCCGTCTTGCTCCTCTGCTCTATCCAACCCCCACACTTTACAAACAAAAAAATAACAGTGACCTGGGAATTATTTAATGCATAGTTTATCAGGACAAATTTTAAGGACCTTAAGAGAAGCCTTTTCTTTCTCACCATATGAGGTATTAGGACAGGCACAGAGAAATCACCAGATATTTGCTCAATGCATTTCTTCATGGCTTCTACTTTTTAATGTTAGGCTCGCTCTTTCAACCTCATTGCTCACATTATGAGTCCTTCCAGAAAATTCACTGAAATTATAATGTCCCTTGCTGTTCCTTAAGTAACTTAGGAGCAGCTCCAGTTATTGTGTGCTTACCCAGCTCTTCCCTTAAATAGTTATATGACCTACAGCAGACTACTTAACGTTTGTGTGTCTCCGTTTTTTTCTCAGCTGTAAAATGGCTGATCTAATCCCTAGGTCACAGGGATGGGTTAGGCTTTGAGGAATGCTACATACGAAAAATATGAGATGCTTCCCATAGCGTTTGGTAAATAATATGAGTTTCCTCTTTCCTGTTTGGACTGTCCTTTGTATTCTGCTAAGAGCTTTTTTATTCATGTTGCCTCACAATCAAAAGGGGAAAGAGTCTTGAGTCCTATCCTTATGACTTCTCCTTTCCCTAGCTGGTTCAAGGCCAATCTAGATTCCATGACATTTTCTGGAAGATTCCCACCCTTCTGTGCAACAGCCTCTCTCTCGGGGAGACTGGATGTAACTGATTAATGCACTCTGGAACTATCTGGAAGTCCTGGGGCTCATTATCCTCAGCATGCTCTGCCCATTTAGTCTCCAGCCATCCCCTTATGGAGACTTGGAAGAGACAAGTGGATCTGATGAATGGGGCTGCCCTCAGGCCTCCAATATTCGTGAAGAAGCCCATCCTTTCTCCCTTCACTAAGCCTTGAAACGCAGGTACAGATACAGCTGGGATTTCCCAATGTGCCTCTACTCCTACATGGGAGAGGAGGGTCAGGAGTCTTTGCCTTCCCGCAGGAAGGAACTAGAGCCTCAAAGCAGACAAGACAAACACTTGAATCCTGAAAATGACCATGACTCCTAGTTGGGCCCTACTTGCCTCCTGGCTTCACAAGGTAGAGGGCCCACAAGGACACTCCAGGGGGAGCCCTACCCCAGCACTCTGCTCCTTTCCCCTCCTCTATACGTGGACGGTGGGTAGGCTGGACCCATGCCCTGGACCTGGATAGCTGTGTCATTGCAACCAAATTCTTCTGATTCTGCCCCTCTCCCTTTCCCTACTTATCCTTGCCCAGACCCCTCTCACCCCTTCTTTCCTGCTTAGCCCAAAATGGGAAACAGTCTCCGACCCCTGTCCCAGCTAGATTGGCACTGGAGAGCTGAGAGACCCTCATGTCCGTGGAGAATTCTGGCAGAGCTTCCCTTTTCATCTCAACTCTCCAGGCTTCTGTGCCCTTTGCCTACCTCTCCCAGCCTGACTCTCCTACTTGCGTGAACTCTGTCTTTCCTGGCTCTGGCTGTCTTCCCAGCCTCACATCTTGCCCTCTTCCCTGCTGTGGCAGCCAGCCAGCAGCATAATGGCTGAGTGTGGGGTGTGGTGTGAAGGGAGCTCTAGTTCTGAGGTCAGAAGAGTTGAAGTTTGAGAACAATTTCTGCCCCATAAGCTCTGTAAGAAAGAACTAAACCAAATAAACAACTTTTGATCCTCAGATTGGGAAACCCGTAGAGTGAAGAAAGCTGTAATGTTTTGGTCAAGAATGGAAGGAACAATAATCCATGCCAAAGAAATGTTTGACACACTGAGATGCTATACAACCTTTTCGACTCTGCTGCTGCCTTTGTCTACCCTACATATAAATATCTCCAGTGATGTGTCTCTTCCACCATTCTGCAGACCAGGCTGGTTGCAGGCAAGGAAGGAACCCCAGCTGACCACACCTAAAATCAGTGCTCTGGCCTGAGCCCCCTCCATCTTTGGGGTAGAAAGCAAACTTGGTACCTTGTTCCTCTTTACTCATGCTGGGCACGGGTCCTCATTTTCCATATACTCAGAGAGGATGGAAGACCTTAAGGCTAAAAAGAAAAGTGCCAAGAAAAGTCTCAGCCTCTGCTTCCCTCACAGGTCAAGGCGGAACTAACCCCAAGCTGTTTGTGTGATTCCTCAGAAGGTGGAATCTCACCAGGACTCTTAAATGTATAACGACCAAGGAATAATTGTGCCCCTGCACTTTACTGCTCCCTACCTTCTCCCAGACCCCGGGTGACCCAAGGTCTTCTCCAGTCACCTGCAACACGGAAGCCAACCTCTTCCTGTGGGTCAGGCAGCCCATCCCTGACATGTCCCGGCGTGTCCCAGCTCTCCCTGAAGCAAACTGTGAGGAATCGGCTCTACCCTCAAGGGGCCGTCTAGCCCTCACACTCCAGCCACCCACTCTGACCTTGACATGGGATGAAAACATTTCTCTAACATTCTTTCTTCATTTATATTGGGACTGGTGTGTTTATTCAGAAGCAACCACCAAATTTGGAGCCAATTTTAATCTCCCCCCGTCAAGCAGGTGGATGGTGTTTAGGCAGGTTTGGGGAGACCTGGGCCTGGGTATTACAGGGAGGCAGAGAGGACTGGTCAGTGGGCTACCTATGGCCATCCCACCATCCCTGGGGAAGTGCTCACCTCCTATCTCAAGTGGAGAACCTCTGGCCCACTTCAGCTCTCTGAACAGACCCAGGCTGTCACTGGGTGATTTGCCAGCCACCTGGCAGACTCTCCCCAGCCTAGAAGGAAAACAGTCTGTTAACCAAGGGATGAAGTAAACCAGTGGGAGGCTTTTCATGGTAGCATTGGTGTCATTCCAGAGTGCTCGGTGTTACATTTTGGTTGTTAGGCCAATCCTGAAATGAGAATGAAGAGTGAGCAAGGCTTGGGGAATCCACGAATGAGGGGCAGAATAACCATCCTCACCCCAGAAATGAGGTCCAGAATTTTCCAGGTCGTTCCACCTGCTGTTGGGACTGCTGTGTATCTCAGAACATAAAGGGCATCAGGCAGCCGAGGTTACCATGTGCTCTCTTCCCCCTTTCCCGTCTCCTTCCACTGAGATTTCCCCAGCTGGGCCCAAGGGTCTGTAGCTAGTTCTCCAACACTGTTTTGACCATAGCAATCTTTGGGATCTGCTTTCTGTCCAGGCTCTGGATTTACCATGCAGGCAAGAATGATGGATTCACATGGGCCCACCAGGAATATAGAGCCATGAACCATCATGCCTTGGTCTGATTAGAGCACAGAGAGCCACTCCTTGCCTTGGGTGAGTTCTGAGATTCATCACCCATGATTTTGCTTGTAATAATATTAATAAGAGTTTTTATGGATATTGAACAGGGGATTTTAATACCTATCAAGGGAGGCTAGTGCAGATGACCTCTGACAGTTTTGTCAGCCCTGAGATTCCATGAGCCTAATATACGTAATATTATCATTAATATGCTATAATTTATAATGTTTTCAATGACGCATATCATTAATAATGATGACTGTTATCACTCTGCCTTATCCAGTCCAATATGTGATCTGTGTAACTACATAGTACTCCATAGGTGTACTTACTGAAGTCAATACTTACCATTGATATTTTATCCAAAGGGAAACTGGCGCAGAAACAGGCTCTTCACACAGCTCCCGTCACTAAACAGCCCTTCAGCCAGGAGCAGCTGCGCTTGCCCTGGGTTACTCGGGACCCTCCAGCTCTCTGCAACTGCCCCTCTTCCGGGCCCACTTTGTTCCCCCCACCACACCCTTCACGCCCCTCACAAGCTACCAGGACAGCTAGCATTTCCTCTTTCAGTCCCTGCTTGTCTAGGGACAGGATTCCAGTCCCAAATGGGCCCATGTTTGACCCAAAGCCATTCACTTCCCCATACCAGGTCTTAATTTCCTCCTCTGTAAGATGAATCAAGATTTTATAACTTAAACTCCAGTGAATTCTTCCAATTGGAGGTGCCATCTTAGGCTGAGTAGCCCTTGGCCAATCCATCTGTCTGTCTCTTCTTGGATAATGGCTTCCCCAGATCTGTAAATTATCTTGAAATGAGTGGAAACAGACCCTGTCTTTGTACACCCGGAGATCTAAACCCTAGCTTCTGTGCCTACCCCTTGGGGAATGTGTAAGGCCCTCAAGGGCATGCACAGTGTCTTTCACTTTTACTTTTATTTCTCTCGATACCAGGCACGGTACCAGGCACACAGCAGGTCAGTGAAAGCTGCTGAGTGAGCGCAGATTAATTTCTCCACCTCTCTGTTTTTCTTCTGGGCTCAGTCTGCTGAAAGTCAAGGTTCACATGCCGGGATTCAGGCCTTTGACATGAAACCCAGACAACTCAGCCCCTGTATCTGCTCTGCAGCTCTGTGGCTGAACAAATCCATTTCTCAGGTGTTTACCCAATTCTGTCCCTCAAGAGTTGTGTGACCTTGGGAAAGTTATTTAACCCTTCTCTCCTTAGCTTCCTCAATGGGAATGATAATAATAATACCTATTTCATTGTGTCGTTTTGATGATAAATCAAGATAATCTACATAAAGCTCTTAGAACAGTGCATGGCACATAGGAAACTCACAATAAATGTCAGCTATGATTATTGATTTAATTTTTCAGTTCAATATCCACCTGAAAAATGCCAACCTTATGTCCAACTAATGAAAGTATAAGAAATTTGCCATCATTAGTCTGGGTTGGTAAGGCAACCTGCCCAACTTTAGTGGACAGGCAGAAGTGCATCCTCAACAGATCCCCACGGGAAAGGATTGGAAGAGCAAGACGGGGAACCCAAGAAAAAAGGCTTCAGGATTAATGGCTGTAACTGAGGACTTAAATCCCTTCTTCATGGCAATATTTCTTCTCACATGGTGAGCAAGATATCTGCCTTTGCCAGGACATGCCAAATGATGGAGGAAATAGGCTCTGAGGTTTTACTTCACAAGCAAGTGGGAACCATGTCAGAAAGGTCAGCTAATAGAGATAACATGGTGTGGGGAACAGGGGACATGTTGGATGTAGCCTAGGAGATTCAGGGAAAGAAAACTCACCCTTGCAAGGTACATCCATGTTAGAGTTGTTTTGGGTGTGCCTGAGAACACCAATGAACACATGTCGCAGAGGAGGTGCCGAAGAAGAGGGAGTGTGCTCATCATCAGCTGACCAGACGGGCAGGCTGGACGGAGGCGCCGGGGCAGTGGGAGGCTGGTCAGTGGGCTTACCGCTGTAGACCAGATGGCTTCGGGGATCCCATGGAGATGGGTGAAGTCCCAGCTCCACTCCCTCATAAATAGGGAACCAAGTGTGTAACTGCAGGATCCACTGACATCTCAGAAAGAACTAGATCATGACATCTTCCTTGTCCCCGCCCCAGACACACGCTAGCGTGAGATGGTGGAGGAGAATCCTGGCTCTGATTCACCAGGAGCACGTTTAGCTGTTGGGTAAAGGGACCATAAGATCAATTATCCCAACAAGAACACGAAAATAACTAGAGAAGAGTCTGCAATGTGGGCCCACTTCCCCAGAGTCAGTGAGCAGAAGAAAAATTGCCGACGTTATCCGAAATGAGGACGTGGGGAAAGATCACTGGACCTGTCAGAAGATTCGAGACGGCTCTGATGGGGATCACAGACTAGCCTTAGAGGTCAAGGCCTCTTCGGTCTGGGGGAAGCACGTCAATTTCCATCTATTAGAAGCTTCGGGAAGGGAAACCCATGAGCCTTGTTGTAAACATTGACTGTGAGGCGGAGAACCTTAATTCAGATGACGGAAGCTGAAAAACCAAGATCTTTGGTTTAAAGTCTGAAAGCACAAATAGATATTTTTAAACTGTGAAGGGGCAATGCTCCTTTTAGACATCGAGGGATTAACCTGAATGGGGCTGATTCTATGATGCAAAGGTGGAAACCTCAGGCATCTGCTTGTGAGAAGCCTTCTTGTCATACAAACTTTTCTCGCTGCCAACTGAATCACATGGAATAGCTGGGTTTGAGAACCTAGGTGTGATATTTAAAACTGTGTGTTCAGGTTTTGACGGCTGCCTGCCAACAGTCTTTTCTTTCGAATAAGTGTGTCTATTTTTTCAGCAGCAGTTTGCAGAAATCTCTATGGCTGCAAGAACAGAGGAAGCGCCACCCAGCTTGCTAAAGCTCTGAGACCTTCACTGCAGACATACTGAGAACAGAGGACACAGAAGTACTCAGGCTGTACTTATGAAAAATCAATACCCACAAACTTTGGAAGAAAAGTTACTTTCCATTTTGAAAGGGGGAAATCTGAGACAGTGATCTTCCTCTTACCTGGTTGAAAATTATATCCCTTAACAAAAATGTGCCTAAGGTCTTTTGGAAATTCAACACTGAAATCATGGAAGAATAAAAAAATAAACGTTTCCTTTGAGAGGAATCTGAGGGATATGTCATTATGGAGAATATGGGGAAGGGGGTTGAACTCGTTGCCAGAAAGCTTTGTAATCACCTGGGCTCATGTTATATCAATCATCTCACCTCCACCAAAAATTGAGGAGCTGAAGGCTTCCCTGTATCAGGAAAGAGGGTCTGGGTTGGCAAGGGTTTTAGAACAGGAAGAGGTGAGAAGATGGGCTTGGACACTGGGTTAAGCTGGTGTGAGGTTTTTCATCTCATTGAACAAGGCTCCTCTTAGGGGTTACCAAAAGGGGAGAAGAGATAACCACAGGGTGGTCTGGGAAGAGCATTCTGAATCCTGGAGGAATCTTCCTGGCCAGAGGAGGGAATGTGTTATAAGCCAGGAGGGGCCAGAAAAGCCAGTGTGAGGTCAGAAGGAACCACTTAACCAAGGTGCTCTTGCCTAGAGTCAAGAGGACTCTGAGGATTCTACCAGACCTGAGGCCAAATTAAGGGATTCTAGATTAGGCTATAAGTTTGGGTAGTTCAATGAATGTAAAATACAATCTATAACAGCTTGAAGGAAGGAAGAAAGGATGGGGGAGGCAGTGTGGTGTCATGGAAAGAATGAAGGCTTTGCAGTCAGATTTACTGTGTGACCTTGGGCAAGTTACTTAACCCCTCTGAGCTTCAGTCCCTTCATTTGTAAAATGGACATAATCATATCTACCTTAAAAGACTTCAGTGAGGGTTCAGTGAGAAATGTATGTGAAGCACCAAGCACCGTACCTGGAAGCTGTAGGAACTAAATGTTAGTTTCCTTCTCATTTTAAAAACTGTGTTTTCAAGTCAATTGTTGTATGTCTAGAGCCACGCTGTCCAATACAGTGGCCAGTATTAGCCACGTGTGGCTCTCAAGAACTTTAAAAGTGACTAGTTTAAATTGAGATATCTCATACGTGTGATATACATACTAGGTTTCTAAAACTTGGTACCACAAAAAGATTATAAAATGCCTTATTAATAACTTTAGACAGATTATATGTTAAAATAATCCTTTGGATACATTTGGGTTAAATTAAATATATGATTCAAATTATTTTCACCTGTTTCTTTATGCTTGATTTAACGTGGCTACTGGAAAATTTAAAGTTATAGTGTGGCTCACATTTTATTCCTATTGGACAGCGCTGATCCAGACATTAGATAAAGACAGGATTGGGAAACCATGTTCCAGAAGCTCATTTGTTTCTTTATCTCGGGTTGAGTTTTGGTTTGTTCTCCTGTGATTTCCCAGTAAAAGATGCTTTTGGGAAAAAAAATATGCCATCCAGGGCTCAACCGAAATGGGTGGAGGATACTTGTGCACCCCTAGAGGCCAGGCACTGTGGTGGCCTTGGGCCAGGAAAAGTAGGTAGGGCTGGTGTATCAGAGAATGGAGATGTCAGGTGGGACAGTCAGGGCAGCTGGGGCGGGCTAGTCCCTTCTCATCCTGGAGCTTTATCCCAGATTCCTCTACCTTCCTTTACTCCAGGGGGACGGTCTCATCCTCTCATTTCAGAAGATTCCCCCACCTTATACATGAACTTGGCAGGAGGCAGGCTCCCACCAGGCGGTAACAAACACAGGTGCAAGAGAAAATGCCACTTCAGAGCCATCTTTAGAAAACCCCAGAGTTTCCAGAGAAATGAACAGCAGACATTCACAGACATGAGAATGTTCTTTTTTTTCCTCCCTCCCAAGAAGTGTGGTTGGTAGTTGTTTTTAAAACTGTACATACTGTACATTTTTTTAAAGCAAAGGAGAAGATTGGCATTTATATTCTGACCACAGGGACATTGCTTTCCAGAACTCCAAGTCAAAACCATGACAAACAAGAGCAAGTACATATTGTGTCCCGACAGAGCTCAGGGCCGCTGATGAGAACAGACAGTGAGGTGGTTCCCCCTTCTGCTGTCCACCACCTTTCCTCTGTGTGTCCGAATCCAAAGGCAAAAAGAAAGCTGGTATTTGAGACCATTTCCACAATGGCTGCATTTCGAAAGGATGAATGGGAAAGATGCAGAGAGAGAAAAGAGAGGAGGAAAAAAGGGAAGAGACAAGAGGAAGGGTGGGAGAGACTTCCTTTCGAGTCACTAGATTCTGTGGGTGCCACTGTGACTGTGGAAGGGATGTGCTCTGGCATTGGGACAGGCCTGAAAAATTATCTTGCAGTCTTGGGAAAGATTAGTCTTGTATTATCACAAGAAGGCACGCCCCATGTCCCGCCTAGAGCCACCTTCTTTAGGAACACACATGGGACAGACTCTGGGTACAGAACTTCCCTGGTCAGGGAGAAGACAGGGTCATGGATCCCTAAATGACCTTGTCAGGACAAGCAAAGGGCTGGGGAAGGCAGAGAGTAACAGGAAGAAAACGAAGAATGAAGACAGGAGAGTGGAGAGGTGTTAAGGAGAGAGAAGAAGAGCAGA
>CAUYSK010073151.1:0-14138 GCA_963575035.1 Avahi laniger
CTAAAAATAGAAAAAATTAGCCAGGCAAGGTAGTGCAGACCTGTAGTCCCAGGTACTCGCGAGGCTGAGGCAGGTGGATCGCGTGAGCCCCGGAGTTCGTGGTTGCTGTGAGATAAGCTGACACCACAGCACTCATGCCCAGAAAACAGTGTGAGAATATGTCTAAAAAAAAAAAAAAAAAAAAAAAAATCACTAGAGTTAGGATAGTAGAGGAGAATATGTTCATAAGAGGAAATCAAGATAGGAAAGTAGAATGCTTAAAATTTCAATTATGGGAAGGGGAACAGTTATTGTAGTAAAAAGATTATAAGACCGAGGTAGTAAGTGCTTAGGTTGTTGTTGTTAATGACAAGATCTTTAGAAGAGAAAAGATCAAAGAAATGTGAAGCCAAGTTTTAGAAGGCTCATGTATATGGCT
The DNA here is from genome assembly GCA_963575035.1 of Avahi laniger. Taxonomy (NCBI): domain Eukaryota; kingdom Metazoa; phylum Chordata; class Mammalia; order Primates; family Indriidae; genus Avahi; species Avahi laniger. The sequence goes on from CAUYSK010073151.1 coordinate 419, forward strand.
ATTTGAATTATTAGATTCCTTTGGTATAAAAGCAATACTGTAAGTGGGCTAATGGGATCTGATTCAACTATTTGATGTATTTAGCTGCTCTAATTTCTGAGTGATGTGCCTGATGGTTGCATCCAGACCCTTGCTATCCAAGTATTTATATTAGAATAGGTTTATTCAGACTTTCTGTGACAATGCTTTTTGTTGTTTTTTGCATTAAAAACAAAACTATAAAGACAAACACTTTAGATAAAAGATACGGCCCTAGCACCTACGTTTAAGTGATAGGGGTTTCAGCTTTTTTTTAATCCCCTGTGCTTTATTGGCCTTGAGTTATAAAGGAATCCACCCAGAAGTTGTATTAAGTTTTTTTCTTACTGGTTTTCTTTTGGATTGTTGATTCTTAAAGTGGAAATTAATATTTTATCAGTTTTAGGAGTCTTTATTTTTATTTTTTACCTGTTAGCTCATTTTATTAAAGGGAAACTAAAACACAAAGAAATAGAACCACTAAATCAGTATCACATAGACCATGACTGTCAGATAAGAGTCACCAGATTTCTGTCTGCAGCCACAGGTCTTCCTTCTTAGGCGTCCACTCCAGAAGCTGGAGATTCTGGTGTGTGTCCTTCATGATGACACTTTTATCATAAGGTGGCATTCCTTGGACAGTGAAATGTATGAGCCCCTGGCGTCTCACTTAGACTCTGCCCAGTTTGGACAAATTCGATCAAACTTTAGTTGTGTTTCTTGTGGTAGATAAACAATGAAAGCTTCCTTGTCAGTCCCAGGCTGGTGTTGTCCAAGGACAACAGGATTCTCACTTTACATTGTGTGAGGAGGAATGGCATAGGACCCTGTGGCTAAGAATCTTTTCCTGATGACCAATTCATATGTTCCTGAAAGTTTCAGAAATGAGGAAGGCATGGTCCCTACCCCAGGGAACATAAAGTATTTACCGGTTTATTACAAAGGATACAGATGAAGAGATGTGTAGGATGAGGTATGGGCCAAGGGGCATGGAGCTTCCTTGCCCTTCCTGGGTGCTCCAACCTCCAGGAACTTCCACATGTAAGCTATCTGGAAGCCCCAGGAATCTGTTTATTTTCAATTACCTTTTCTGGTATTAGAACTATTTTTTTTCTTGACCACTGTTGCAACAATTTATAAAAGAATTCTTTTCCTTCATTTCCATTTTTGGAAGAGATCCATGACTCAAAAACAAAAAATTAGATTTGACAGATGGAATTTTGGTGCTGCCAGCTTTGTGGGAATGATTCCCAATGGGCAGGTGGCTTTCAGATATTACTTTATATTTTACTCGTAGACAAGGCAGTGTGGTGTATAGTTTAGGCACAGGGACTTTGGAGCCTGGACCACCTGGGTTTAATCCTCTCTCTGCCACTATATAACTTTGGGCAAATTACTTAACCTTTTGGTGTCAAAGTTTTCTCATGTGTAAAATGGGGATAATAATGGTGTCTCTGACTGAGTGCGGTGGCTCACACCTGTAATCTCAGCACTTAGGGAGGCTGAGGTAGGACGATTGCTTGATGCCAAGAGTTCAAGACCAGCCTGGGCAACGTAGCAGTACCCTGTCTCTTAAAAATAAAAAAAAAGCCAGGTGTAGTAGCACAGGCCTATAGTCCCAGCTACTCAGGAGGCTGAGATGTGAGGATTACCTGAGCCCAGGAGTTTGAGGCTTCAATAAGCTATGATCAGACCATTTCACTCCAGCTCACATGATAGAGTCAGACCCTGTCTCAAGAAAAATAATAACAATAAAAGTGTCTCCTATAGAGAGTGCTTTGAAGATTAAATTAGTATTTAAAGTATTTAGGGCAGTTCTGAGGACATTGTAAACACTCAGTAGATATTAGCTATATGTGACAGTGGTAGAAGGGCCCATTATACATTGGCATCTTTTTTTCTTTCTTAGTGGCACATATGCAATTATAAAATTGAGATATCCTAGATTCACTGAAATCATTGAAATCACATTATTTCCCTGAATCTAAAATGCTATCAATTATAAGAAGTACCTTTATATATCACTCTGAGTAGAAAAAACAAACTTTTTTTCCTACTCTATTCTCACAACACAGATCACTTTCTGTGATCTCTTGTTACCAAAATATGTGTGGGGATTTCTCCCCACCAGCAATGTATTCTCTGGTGGATTCTTTTGTGGGCATAAGCCAGGTTTCCTCTAATTTAATTCAGCTATGACACTGTCTACCTGGAGATAACATCAGATCCCACAGGGTGAGGGATTAGTCCCATGAGACTGCCCCCAGATGCCAATCACAAGTAATAGGTTGACACCTGTACTTCTGACAAATAGGCTATGAAATGGTGTTCCTGAGACCCTCTCCTTGGGTTCAGTTAATAGGACAGCTCTCAGAACTTGGGGAAATACTTAAGTTTATTGGTTTATTATAAAGGACATTACAGAGGATACAGATGAACAGCCAGATGAAAGAGATGCATAGGGCAAGGTATATGGGAAGGTATATGGAGCTTTCATGCCCTGTCCAGGACACCACCCTTCAGGAACCTGCATGTGTTCAGCTAAGTGGAAGTTCCCTGAACAACTCAGTCCTTTCATTTATTTGTTTGTTTTTTGTTTTTATTTTCTTTTGAGACAAGGTCTTGCTCAGTTGCCCAAGGTAGAGTGGCAGTGGCATCATCATAGTTCATTGCAACCTCAAATTCCCAGGCTACTCCTGCCTCAGCCTCCCAAATAGCTGGGGGGTACAGGCACATACCACCACACCTGGCTGATTTTTAAATTTTGTATTGAGATGAGGGGAGGGGGATCTCGCTATGTTGCTCAGGCTGGTCTCAAACTCCTGGCCTCAAGCAATCCTCTGGCCTGGCTTCCTAAAGTACTAGGATTACAGTTGTGAGCCGCTGTCCCTGGCCCCTTTTGTGTTTTTATGGAAACTTCATTAATAGTCATGATTTATTGAATCATTGATCACTGGTGATAAACTTAATCTTCAGTTCTCTCCCCTCCCTGGAGATTGGAGATTGAGAATGGGACTGAAAGTCCCAACTCTCTAATCATTCCTTGGTTTTTCAGGTGACCAGCCCCCATCACGTGGCTATCCAGAAGCCCCTAGTCATACGTCAATTCATTAGCATGCAGACAGAAACTTACCACTTTGGATATGGCAATGATTTTAGGAGTTGTATGCCAGGAAACAGAAAGAAGACCAAATATATATTTCACAATATCACAACCACTAAGAAAAAACTGCCAATTATAATTGAAGGATACTGTTGATTTTAATACTTATCCCAATGTCAAGAGATGTTAACATGTGTAAAAATGTGTGTCGACTCATGGAATATATACTGCTAAGCCTCTTTCTAGACTAAACGTGGGATAGAGAAAGAATATGGGTTGGATCTGTAATCTCTAAACATTTTGGCAGTGTTCTCATGTGTCTTTGAAACAAGTCTCAATGCCATTGTTGAAGTGGAAATAAAAATGTAGAGATGAATCTTTAAGTTTAACATTTTATTTAGGAAGAAAGAATTGCAATTCCAGGGCATACATGCCGACCAGGTGTTCTTTGGTATGTCCAAAGAACAAAGAGAAAGTTGGAGATTTTATAAAAAAGGGGAATGTTACATATAGTCCTAAGAGAAAGTTATTGATATTAGTAAAACTAATGCCAATAGCTAACGCCAATAGCTTGGGGAGCTGGCAAGATCCAATTGGTGGGCAACATTGACCCATGGTAGAGTGGTAGTAGAGTTGCAGCAAGTTATCTTACCAACTATAGATAAAACCGATCTCAGGTTACAGCAGGCAGTTTCAGCAGCCAGACTTTCGTATGATCAGCTTTCGCACCGTATTCTTCCATTCAGAAAAACAAGACTGTCAATGTTGTCTTGATTGTTTGGATTGCACTGATGATGTTAAATGTTCTGAAACTCCTAGGTGACATATTGCTGTATTCAATACAATGCTACTAAATAATGTAGAAATTGTTTCTACCATATCTCTTTTAGGTTCCTAGTTATTTGTATTCTTTAATATCTCTATTAGGATTAGAGCTGCTAAAATGTCATTCTTCATTGTATTTCCATGTAAGAATTCTCCCATTTTCTCTTAGAAATATTTTTCCCTCACTAAACCTAGGATCTCTTGTCTTCTAAGCAAAGGTATTGGCTTGCACAGCCGTGTGAGGCTCTTTTTTAGCCTGGATACGTACTTTTATTCTCCAGAGATTTATCAAAACAAATACGTTAAAAGAAAGCAAAGAAATAGAAATCAACTTCCTTCTCTTTGTATTCTACTTGACTTGTGGATATATATTTTCGGTGATGCCTTCTGTGATCCTGATTGTCCTCTCTAGGAAGACTCCTGTATAGTTGTTTTTAATTTATAAATGAAATGTAAAGGAGCTTTTAAATTGCATACAGATTTAATTAAAATGTACTAATTGAAACAGATTGAGGGGAGTGATAATGAAGAGGGATACGGCAAGTGAAAAATTGGATTTATTTAATGTTGAAAGAAATGCAGTTTACTGATTTTAAGATATATCTTAGCAAATATAATGTGGCTTATTATTGATAATGGACTGCCTTAATGAATTGATGAAATAATTTGCAATTAACGTATAGATTTTATGCTAACGGAAGATCTGAAGTATAATTATTTTTGAAGACAGTTTGATTTCCAAGTATATGTACCCTGTAGTGTTATTTAGATAATCCTTCCTTTGTAGGTTGTAGAAAGGTAAATGTCAACTAATTGCAAACTTCAGGTCATGCAGGTTACAAGTAAGATACTTAAAATTTGACTAAACTTTTTTTTTTTTTTTAATTTTAGGGTGAGAAGGTAAACTATGAAAAGTTTAGAAATTGGCTTCTTCTAAACAAAGATGCTTTTACTTTCTCTCGTTGGCTACTATCTGGAGGTGTGTATGTTACCCTCACGGATGATAGTGATACTCCCACTTTCTACCAAACTCTGGCTGGAGTCACACATTGTAAGTAATGGCATTTCATTGTTTTCTCTTTATCTTTTAACATAGTTGCCTGGTAATATGGAAATATGCTTATAAAGGAGAAATTTTTTGTCAATGTTTTCTTCCAAAGTATAATAAAATGAAATGCTGGAGCATGGAAAACAGCGCTCTATGAATTGTTCTTAACCAAGCTATATTAGTTTCCTAGGGTTGCTGTAACAAATTACCACAATTCATAAACTGAAATGAGAAATTCACTCTCAGTTTTAGCAGCTGAAATCCAAGTGTTTACAGAACCACATTCCTTCTGAAGTACCTTGGAATTCTTTGCCTCTTACAATTTTTGGTGACTCCAGGTATTCCTTGGCTTGCGGCAGCATAATTTCCATTCTCTGCCTCTGTCTTCACATGGCCTTTTCTGTGTATTTCTATGTCCTTTCCTTGTACAAGGACACCAGTCATTGGATTTAGGGCCCAGCCTAAATCTAAGATGATTTCACCTCCAGATCCTTAATTTATTATATCCATAAAGACCCTATTTCTATATAAGGTCACATTCCCAGTTTCCAGTTGATCATGAGTAGGAGACAGTTTTCAATCTGCTACACAGGTCTAAGTGTTCATTTCTACTGTTCTTCTTTCTAGTAGTTACAGAAAACTACTTATGCTCTGCTTTTCCTAAAGCTACTTCCTGTCACTGAAATGCCTTTCCCTTTGCGTCTACCTATTAAATCCTAGTAGTCATCCTTGAAGACTTAAGTCACATTACCCCTTTTTTTCATGAAAACTTTTCTTGCTTTCCTATCAGAAATCATCTCTCCTTCCTCTGAACTCTCATAGTACCTTATTTGTACTGCTGTTCAATGAACTTATCCCTTTCATCTTTGTATTATAATTATTTATAGCATTCTGCTTATTTGTATATGTCATCGCTCCTAAATCATAGAATCTTTTCAGGCACAGAGTCTATGTTATTATTTTATCCTTCTCCCCCTAATGCTAAGCCTAAATACATATTTGTTGAATGAATAGAGGAATTTTGGTGTCAAGTGCTATTTGTATCTATTGCTTTATGTGACTTATAACTTAACTGCTAATTACACACCAGCTGCCCTCTCCCATTTTCATTCCTTTGTTACCAGAAATTCTGACCAATAAATTCTGGCATGAATAGACAATGAGCTTGATTCTACTACTGTTAAGAGGCCCTTGTCTTTATTTTAGATAGGAAAGCCTTTTAAAAGAATTCTTTTGCATAAAAAATTGAAGAGACCTTTTTATACTCACTGTAAGCTCTATTTAACTTACCTTAATATTTAAGTTGTCAGTCACATATATTCTGTTGAACTTTCACTTTCCTTTGTGATTGTATGCTGAATTATTTTTATATTAATATTGGCTAAGAATATGACTGCCTTCCTTGAGTGCCTTGTTGTGTTAAAAAAAAAAAATTATTGTAAAAACACTTGTTAAAACAGTAAGGAGTGGCCAGGTGTAGTAGCTCACGCCTATAATCCTAGCACTCTGGGAGGCCGAGGCGGGTGGATTGTTTGAGCTCAGGAGTTCGAGACCAGCCTGAACAAGAGCGAGACCCATCTCTACTAAAAAATAGAAAGAAATTATCTGGACAACTAAAAAAAAAAATATATATATATATAGAAAAAATTAGCCGAGCATGGTGGCGCATACCTGTAGTCCCAGCTACTCAGGAGGCTGAGGCAGGAGGATCGCTTGAGCCCAGGAGTTTGAGGTTGCTATGAGCTAGGCTGACGCCAGGGCATTCTAGCCCAGGCAACATAGCGAGATTCTGTCTCAAAAAAAAAACAAACAGTAAGGATTAAGGCCAGGCACAGAGGCTCACGCCTATAATCCTAGCTCTCTGGGAGGCTGAGGCAGGAGGACCTTGAGGTTAGGAGTTCAAAACAGTAAGGATTCAAGACTATTGCAACAAAGGAATTGCAATTGGGGAAAGATCAGGCTCAACTCAATATAATAGGGACAAGTGCGGATTTATAGCCAAGAATGAGGGTGAGGTGGTCAGTAGATAGAAAAATTTCTAAGAGGAGACATTATGGGTAACAGATTCTTGCTACAGGCTGCCCAAGGAATTGTACATGAGGAACTTGATCAGGGTAGGGAGATGCCGTTAGCAGGATTCTTCGCTAAGACTGAGCTGGGCAGGCCAAAGACAGAAATGGGACTGAGATCAAGGCTTAGTAGAAAGAGAGCTCAGAGGAGCCTGACAAATTTGGTCAAGGAGCTAGTCTTTGTTCAGTTGCTTAAAAAATTACTGTGCAAGTGCTGCTTATTGCCTGTTTTTCAAAGCACTGCATTATTAAAGATTACAAACTTATTTAATCAGTCAAATAATTTTCAAAATGTTAAAAATGGTTTTTTGGCTTTTTTTTGAGACAGAGCCTCACTCTGTCACCCCGGATAGAGTGTACTGGCATGTCATCATAGTTCACTGCAACCTCAAACTCCAGGGCTCCAGTGATCCTCCTACCCCAGCCTCTTGAGAAGCTGAGACTACAGGTGTGCGCCATGACACCCGGCTAATTTTTCTATTTTTAGTAGAGATGGGACAGGGTCTTGCTCTTGCTTGGGCTGATCTTGAACTCCTGAGCTCAAGGAATCCTCCCACCTCAGCCTCCTAGAGTGCTAGAATTACAGACATCAGCCACCGCATCTATTAAAAATGTTATCCCATCAAATGGCTCCATTTTTATTTGAAAATGATCTTTTCTATTTAGTCTTTCATTAACTGGGAAGTTTTTTTGATTTTTTAATAGTATCTAAGTTAAAAATGGCTTTGCCTTTAAAAAATATTTATCTCAAATTTTTATTTAGGTTCATTGTTTCATCTGCAATAATGACCCTCTAATTTCTAAACTGAGTGTTTTCTTTTTAGTTTCATATACCTGCTAACATCTCTGCAGCATTTAGCACTATTGACCATTCAGTTTTCTTGAAACTCTTCTCCTTTGGCTTTTCAAACTTTGGAGTTTCCTAGTTTTCTTATTAATTCTTATGAGTTTTCTTTACTGCTCCTTTTTACCATCTGCTTTTTAAATATAAGTTATTTCTCATGGGTCAGTCCTTAGCTCTATTTTATTCTTGGATAAGGTGCATGCTTTGCTTCATCACAGCCATTTCCATACTTCACCTGTCCTTCATATCTTTGTAGGTGATACCTAACTGAACATTTCTAGGCTAGAGGTATCTCTCAAACCGCATATTCATATTAATAAATACCTCCTGGTTATATTTTCTATCACTTAATCTCTTATCTAAAACCAAATTCATCTTTCCCTGCCGCGACCCACCTAAAGATAAAAAAAGTAAACATGTTCTTCCTCCCATGTTTTCTATCTTGGTTGATAGCATCTGTAATTCTGGTGTCTAATTTGAGAGTATCTTTGACATTTCCTTATCAAGCTTCATATTAGATTCTATCAGTACGATCTTAGCCAGGTTTCTTGCATCTGTCTGTCTTTCTCTCCCTCTTTCTTTCTGCCATCATTGCAATAGTTTATCTGTCTTACTGCCTCTTAATGATGGGAAAGAATGAAGAACAATTTTATATGTACACATACACAAAGAGAGAGACAGATAGAAAGATAGACAGACAGACAGACAGACAGTGTCTCGCTTGGTGTCCAGGCTAGAGTGCAGTGGTATCATCACAGCTCACTATAACCTCAAACTCCTGGGCTCAAGAGATCCTCCTTCCTCAGCCTCCTGAGTAGCTGAGACTGCAGGCTCATGCCACCATGCCTGACTAATTTTTGTATTTTTTGTAGAGACAGGTTCTCACTCCGTTGCCCAGACTGGTCTCAAACTCTTGCCCTGAAGTGATCCTCCTACCTTAGCCTCCCGAAGTGCTAGGATTATAGGCATATTTATTTATTTTTAGTTTATGTTAAATTTCTTCTTAGCTGCGAGAATTAATGTGAAAAAAAATTTCTTCTGATTGCTTCACTTTCCTGTTCAGAAACCTTTCAGGATTCTTAGTTGTCTACAGAACAAAGTTTAAACTTCTTAGCATGGCTAAGAAGTCTCTTAGTTTAGTCTCTTAGTTTAGTCTCTTAGTTTCCTATTCCTGACTTAATTTTCCCTGCCCATTTTTTCTCACATGTGTTCTCTGCTTCAGCTATAGAGCACTGGTCAATATTCCTTGACTATACCGTGAACTTTTATAGCTACCCTGTATACCTTCCTCCTCATCTTCCTTCATTTAAGAATGCATCTCATCTTTCCACTTCTGACAATTGAGATACTTCCTTGTCATCGAAGCCTAACTCAAATGCTGTCTCTTCTGTCATGCCTCTCCATTTCTCTTTAATTTGAATTATTTTACTATTTGCATTTCTGTAACACTTCAGCTTCCAATTAAAGCAATTAACTTGCTTTTTGCCTTATCTTTGAGTCAGTTGGAAATGGCTTTGTTTCCCCTCAGAAGTTACAAGCCCCTTGAGAATAAGGCTGAGATCCTGTTCATCTTTGATTTTTTTCTTAGTTATTGGATTGTTATTGGAAAATTTTTTAGCCAGTCCAAGTATACATTCTAAGTCCTGATTTAAATATTTGATTTCCTCAAGAGTAAGCATAAGGCATATGTTGTCTTAGGATTGTAAGACTAAAAACATACTAAGGAGAAGGACCACGATAAATCATCATGTTTGACTAAGGTTTAATGACTTCACAGTATGTTCACATAAAGATAGACCATGTTTTTAGGGGGAAAATGAATTATGATATTCATAAATTTAAAGAACTGCTGAAGGTTGCAAGGTTAGTTGTTCTAAGGTCTTCCTTCTAAAACTTTTGGTTAGCTAAGTGATGTGAGATACAGAAAATTGATTAGTATTACGTTAAGGCATATAAATGATCTGTTTACTTTAAATACAAAGGAATTATAGGTCTGAATTAATGATTTTCTCTAGTCTTGTAATGTGCCCATTGATTTTCTTGTTATCAATTGAAATGAATTAGTAGTGTGAGATGAAAACCTGGAGAAATACCATGCTTTCTAGTTTCTCAGTTACTTATAACACTTTTATTTGCTGGCATTTTAGTTGAATTTTGTCATATCCAAGTTTCTTGTAAGAGGAATATCCCCAGATAAAAAATATGTCAACTTTAAGTCTACTATGTGATATCAGTAATTACCTATTTATTGAGCATTATAATTATTTGGAGAGGTGTGAAAAATGCAGGTTGTTACTAGCTCTATCGGCAAAGATTTTAATTCAGTGGGCCCTAGAACTCTGTCCTTTACAGACATCCAGCGTGATTTCAATGTAGATGGACCACACTAGGCACCTAGTGCATCTACATTGTATGTGTTTTATAATGAATATGCATTCTCTCTTTTACTCGTGGACACTTGACTTGTGAAGTCAGTGGTTTTTCCCCCTCTGTCTTCAGAGAGTAATTGTTTTGGCATCAAACAGTTTTCTAATAAAGGACTATAGATCAGCACAAAAATTAATTTGCCCAGAGTTGTAGGAAGAAAGTGTTGTTCTTACCAGTTTGTTTGCTTTTATTTGTAGAAACAAAGAACCAACAATACATTGTTCAACAGACAACTGAATTGCTGTTGTCTTCAGGCAAGCAGCCACTTTCTGAGTGGACCTTACTGTGAAAGATTATCACAAAGTCAGAATTACTGCTAAATTTCTTGTAGAAATTCTGATATGGGCGGGTTTACAATCTGATAGCTATGATTTATATAACCTAAAAATTCTCACTCTGCTTCTGATTAAATAATTCACTATTGATATCTTTACAGGCTCTTCCATTCAACTAATATTTGGTACATTGAACTTTTCAAATAATGTGTCAGAAGTGTGGAAACTTGTGATAAAAAATAGGAAATGTTATTAATGGATTTGTAAATAGACAGAAAATATTTATTTTAAAGCATCAGTGACTCCATTTAAATTTGTGTAATGAGCCAAGATATCTAGAAAACAAAAAGAAATTACAATTTTTCACTTGTAAATAACATTTATGTTAGTGTACAGATGCCTTTAATTACTTTTTCACACACAATTATAAAGTGAAATTTGAAGTCACAGTAAGTTGAGCACACTGCCCTATTTAGTCAAATTTTGTTTTCTTTTATGTAAATCACAAATGAAACTGGGGAACTATTTATGCTCAGTATAGAGTTAGAATAGTTATTTGATTTACATAAGATATTAGATTTTGTCATGACAAATACATTTTTCAGAACTGCAAATTCCAAACTATTGTTACTTTACCTTTTATTTAAATTAAGAAACTGCATTAGTACTTTAGCCTAAAGTTTATGATTTGGTAAATCTTAACCAGTTTTTGATCAGGATTGTTGTGTTTTCTATCATAATTTGCTATTTAAAAACCTAAGATTAGATTTCATAAAAAAATTTTTATTTGCTGAGTATATACAGGGTTCTTAATGACAAGTTAATCTTTAAAACTATATTTGTACTGGAAATAGACAGGTACAATGTGTGTGATGATACTGAACCAAACATCTTGATGATGATGATGCTTGGAGTCAGAAAGCCTGCATAGAAAGCATAAACATTCTATATAATTAAAAGTTTGAAATAAGTTAGTATAGGTGTTATTACATTCTTTATTTTTTCTTTCTTTTTTTTTCTTTCTTTCTTTTTTTTTTTTGAGCAATAACTGTACTTTCAAAGACAAACCCTAGTCATTTTGGCTTTTTCTTGTATAACCCTTTCCCTGTCCATTTTGTCCATAGCACACTTAGTGTTGGCGTTTGGAGGGACAGACTATACACCCAAAATGTAATTAGCTTTAATTGGTTAGTTAAATCAGCCTTTCACAATTTTAAATCTATGTGTCCCATCCTCTACTGTTGTAGTACATGAATAGTCCTAGCTGCTCTGCGAGTTGTCTTCTCTTCTGAGTCGGAGGCCTCATTGAAATTGCGACTGAACGGCCTGCCGATTCTAGATTGAACTGTCATCTTTAACACCCTTTGTTTTTAGAAAGTAAAATTCTTTCCTGTGTTTTACCTTTTATCTTGGGTCCATGATATAAATAACAGAAATATGTTCTCCTTTTTCTTGTTTTTGAATTAAAACATAACAGCTTATTGTCCCCTTTTCTGTCCTCTTACTGCCTATTGTGCCGTCAGACTTTTTTTTTTTTTTTTTTGAGACAGAGTCTCACTCTGTTGCCCTGGCTAGAGTGAGTGCCGTGGCGTTAGTCGAGCTCACAGCAACCTCAAACTCCTGGGCTCAAGTGATTCTACTGCCTCAGCCTCCCGAGTAGCTGGGACTACAGGCATGTGCTGTCATGCCCGGCCAATTTTTTTCTATGTATTTTTAGTTGTCCAGCTAATTTCTTTCTATTTTTTTAGTAGAGACGAGGTCTCGCTCTTGCTCAGGCTGGTCTCGAACTCCTGAGCTCAAACAATCTGCCCGCCTCAGCTTCCCAGAGAGCTAGGATTACAGGCATGAGGCACCGCGCCCGGCCAGACTTTTAAACATGCTGTTTTACCTCTGCTTATAATATCCTTCTGCCACACTCCTTTTCCTTTCCCTGGTCAACCCTTTAGATGCTCTTCCCATAGCTCTTTAGATAGCAAAACCTCCAGGACCTACTCACGTATATGCTCCCCGAGAACTCTGTATCTATTTCTTTTCTTTTTTTTTTCCCCAGAATATTACGGGGGTACAAACGTTTGGTTACGTGAATTGGTTTTGTACCATTTGAGTCAAAGTTATAAACATGCCCATCACCGAGATAGTGTGCATTGTACCTGTTAGGTGTGAATTTACCCACCCTCCTCCCCCCTCCCACCTGCTTGATTTCCGATGCATGTTATTCTGTATTTCCGTATGTGCACATAAGTGTTGATCAGTTAGTACCAATTTAACGGTGAGTACATGTGGTATTTATTTTTCCTTTTTTGTGATATTTCACTTAGAAGAATGGTTTCCAGTTACACCCAGGTTATGTGTCTATTTCTTCATTGTACTTTCCACACTAGATTAAATGACCAGTTTTCGCTTCTACTAGACTCTAAACATAGTTGTCTTATTCCCAGTCATATCTGTAGTTTTTAGTACAATATCAGACACATAATATGTTTTTGCTAAGTGTTTGCAGAATATTATGTGGCTTTTTAATTTTTATTTATTTTTAATTGACACATAATAATTATGTGTATGATACGGTTTTTGTCTATAGCTTCTGTACTTTTTTCCCCAAAAATACTTTGCCTGGTGAAAGATTCCAATTTTACAAATATAAGTTTGAGGAATTACTACAGGAGGCACTATATTCTATGTACATCATCTCATTTAATCCTTGTGCCATTTATAAGGTTCATTTTATAGTCATTCTAAAAAGTTAAAGAAACTTTCTGAAGATCAAATGGCTAATAGGTAGCAAAATTAGGATGTTTGGGCCGGGTGCGGTGGCTCACGCCTATAATCCTAGTTCTCTGGGAGGCTGAGGCGGACGGATTGTTTGAGCTCAGGAGTTCGAAACCAGCCTGAGCAAGAGCGAGACTCTGTCTCTACTAAAATTAGAAAGAAATTAATTGGACAACTAAAAAAATATATAGAAAAAATTAGCCGGGCATGGTGGCGCATGCCTGTAGTCCCAGCTACTCGGGAGACTGAGGCAGGAGGATCGCTTGAGCCCAGGAGTTTGAGGTTGCTGTGAGCTAGGCTTATGCCACGGCCCTCACTCTAGCCAGGGCAACAGAGTGAGAC
>CAUYSK010073152.1:0-13969 GCA_963575035.1 Avahi laniger
ATAACTTTTATATTCTTTAATATGTGTTTGCCTCACGAAGAAATCTGAATTTGCATACCATATCAGCTATTCATTCCACAGATGTTTGTTGAACTCCTTCTATATTCCCCAAACTGGGGATACAAAGATAAATAAGACAGAAAGAAATTTCTGCTTTCACTAAGCTTTCACGTCTATGAAAACTCAGTAGGTCTTCACATCTTTTCACGGCATTTTCATACACACGCATAGACTGAGAAATGTTAACAAAACCATGTACAAGTTAATATGTAATGAATAAAACTCAGGACTTGGAGTCATCACTCAAGGTGAAGGAATTGCATGTGTGCAAATCTGAATATTTTGTGTACTGCTGTTAAAAATCTGACTTGCTTTGGATAAAAGTGGCTCAGAACTGAGAGGTGATGTAGAATGAGACTGGTACAGTGTTAAGGACTAGAGAGAGATCTGATAGACAGATGGTGTAAGGGAAAGTAGAGTACTGGACTTCTACATGGCAGGTAAGCAACAGGCAGCCGCCTCAGCCTGGGGTCTATGACTTGGGTTTCCATGGGGGGAGTTCATGTATGAGGAAAGAAAAATTACATATTTATTTTCATTAATCTCCAACTGAAATTTGACATTTTCTTCACTTATGAAGGTGGTCAACAAACACATCACATCTGAATTATCATTACCTATGACTTTGTCACCAATACACATCACAAATATTCCCATATTCTTTTACAGTGGCTAGAGATATCTTGAAATACTATTTCTGCTCATCAGAATATTAAATATTTAAATTATGGTACTTATAGGTCAAGTACTAGATCTTGTTATTTAATACACTAATAAAAATTCATATACATTATTACATCTAAATTTTTTTTTTCAATTTTTTTGAGAACTGTGTTTCAGTAGGACTAGCTTACTTTGTAAACTTGCATATTTTATGTTATGTATTTAAAGACATTATTTTGAAAGGAGCTCTTAGGTTTTTCAGACTGCCAAGGAGTTCATGTCACAAAAAGGGTTAAGATCTCCTGTTTCTAAGCAACCAGTTACAAATTCACATGTGTATAGCACAGACAAGTAAGATCAAGAATAGACTGAAAAGAGAGATCATATAGTGATCTAGAAAAAAAAGTTGTTGGGAATTTCGTGTGAGTCTCAGTAACTAATAGCCCTGTTTTCCACTCGAATTTGGATCCAACTGGAAAAAAAAAAAAAGACAAATGAATAGGTCAGATAGAGTTCAAAGCATCACCTTTTAATCAACAAACCTGATATTGAGAATGTGGCTTATTTCCTGGCTGCCATAACTCTGGGAGGCCCCAGTGGAGAGAACGGCAAAGTGAGGGAGACACAACCCACTCAACAATAGCTGCTGCAACCTGCTTCGTGTCCACGGCCACAGACACCGAATCCTTCTGGACTTAAGCCAGTTTACCCAGCAGAGCTGGTTTGGGCAGTTCTCCTCCTGCAGGGAGGAGATTTTGCCCCCGAATCCCTTGAAATAGGTCAGAATAACACATTAATTAAATTGATTCCAAGACCAAAAATGTGCTTCCTATTCTGTCTCCCTTCCCAAGTTCTGTCCTTCTCTAACTGTCTGATATAACCTATCAGAAGTTCTGCAATAAAATTAAATGAAAATTGCAGAGAGAAACTTCATGAGTAAAATGCCAACAATATGAGGATGACCCAGATTTGAATATAATTCCTCCCATTGTGAAATTCCCACAGAAGAATTAAAATCCAAACACTAATCCCTTCATAAGTTTAGGTCTAAAAATGACAAAACCCAAAAGAATTCAAATTCTATTGCTCTTGTGAAGTAAAAGTCCCCGAGTAAGTTATGTCGTTCTGACTTCTCGTAAGTGTTGGGCTCAGGGGTTTCCACAGAGTGAGGGGATCTGGCGGTGGTTGTGACTGGGGCTGTCTCTCCTGGGGGCTGGTGTGGCTCCTGTAGAGCTACATAACTATATGCTGGGATTCTTATGAGCTTAACTGGTTAAAAGTTTCAAAAAGTTAATATTCACTGGTGGGCCACACCTACCAAACTTAGAAAAGAAGCCAAACCTCGGCCTCTACAGCAATTATCCCAGAAAAAATTGCGTTCCCAGAATGTGGGGATAAATATATTGCCAGAAACTGTGGCCCAAAATGCAATGTCCATGTGAAGGGGAGGCTGGATGTGAGCTTGCTTGGTAGGTGGAATAATGGTCCCCCAAAGATGCTCATGTCCTAATCCCCTGGTACCTGTGATATGTTACCTTACAAGGCCAAAAAGGATTTTGCAGGTGTCACAAAGGATTTGAAATGGGGAGATTATCCTGGTTTATCTAGGTGGGCTCAATACAGTTACAAGGATCCTGATGAGAGGAAGGCAAGAAGGTCAGAGTCAGAAAGAAATTTGAAGATGCTGTGCTACTTCCTTTAGGATGGATAAGGGGCCGCAAGTCAAAGAAAATAGGAGGCTGCTAAAATCCAGAAAAATCAAGGAAATGGATTTTCCCTTAGAGGCTCCAGGTGGAATACAGCCCAGCCAACACCTTGATTTTAGCCGAATAGGTCCTGTTTTGGACTTATGGCCTCCAGAACTGTAAGATAATAAATTTGTGCTGTTTTTGGTTATTAAGTTTGGGGTAACTTATTGCAGTAGCAATAGAAAACTAATACAGCTGGTGAAAAAGTTGAATTCTGGAGCAAAACCAGCCTGTATGCAGATCCCAGCTTGGCTACTTACTAAATAAGTGCACAGCCTTGAGGCTACCAGCACGGCCTGAGGTTCCTGAGTCACCAGCACTTGTGTGCTGAGACCAGTGTCTTGAACTGTTTAGGGCCAAGACTTCATCGTGAGATTCCCAGTGCCCACGAAAGCTGGGCCTGTGCCAGGTTCTGGGCAGGTGGTGCCTGCAGAGGTTACTCCCACACATGTGCCTTGGCTGAGCCTCAGGTTTCCTCAGTCCCTGAGCCACCAAGTTGTCAAAGCCAGATTGTCCCTGTATTGATCCTGAGACCTTTATCTTTGCTGAGGGCCAGGTGACTTTGCATTCGGCCATGACAATCTACAAAACAAAGGGCCACATGTAAAAAAAACAATGTAGATAAAGCAACCACAGAACAGGCTGTGTTCAGCCACCAGGGCTGAAATATCATGCAACCTAAAACTTAAGGCCCCTTTTCCAAGTCAGAGAATTTAAAAAAGCCAAGTGTGAAATTATAAAAAGCAGCCTCATGAGCCAACAAAAGCCTCCACAGCCCACTAAAGTCAAAACATCTCTCCCATACACAAAAAATCCAGAGCCCCGAACCTCTCAAGATCATTTAACATGTTTATTTTATTCCCCTCATTCCAGCCATTAGTTATGTTTCTCAGCATTCCCCACCAAGGCACCAAATGCTGGCCTATTCTAAGGGAAATCCTTTCTTCCCTCAAAAATTCAAACACAACTGAGAAATAAGACAAAGGAATAAGGCAGATGGGGACCGCAACATCAGCTCGACCACTGAGAAAGCCGACGTTCAGGGATGTGGCTTCCATGTGCTATCGAGGTGACAGTGAGCTGGGGCTCTGGAGAGAAGCCAGAGATGCAGCCATAATGCACGACTCTTCACACAGGAGAGAGCAGCAGCTGCAGACATTGTCCCCTTGGTGAGGATAAGGGTCTTGCTGAGGCTGACATGGCAAAGACTCACATACTGTCGAGGTGATCAGGTGCCGTGGTTTTGACACGCAGGCCACTGCAGATGGCCCAACGGCCCATTCCATGAACTTCCAGTCCCTCTGAAATCCCCAATCCAATCCAAAGGTCCCCAGCGTAGTGGAAAGAAGGCCTTGTGATACCAGTTAAGTGATAATGATTTTTTACCATGGCATGAATAAACTATTACTTAATGCAAGAAGCAACAATTTAGACACTGTTACATAACTAACATGACTACTAGGGACATAGATCACAATTACCTGGAAAATTCCATGGGAGGTGACACCAGATTGATTAGACATCGCAATTGTAGAACCCTCATGAACCATAAAGATAAAATAGTATAAAACCGATTTCTAAAACTCATTTTGTAAGATTAGCTTTTGATTTTTGTTCTTAGTGTATCATATGAACATATTCAGGAAGAGACTTGCCTATTTTCACATTGAATTTGATTTCCTAGTCTGCTTTCATTTAATTTTGCAGTGAAGATACTAGCTGAAGTGTGAAGGACAATTTATGTGGAAGCACCTTAGCTGGGAAGTTTGCAGCAAGTGATGCAGGTGATAGTTCAATACCCAGAGTCCAGAACTGGTTAAGATGAAGCTTCTTGGAGAGCGTGTCTCCCACTGACATGTTTCCACTGGTACATCTGGATCTGGCTCACAGGAAAAGCTCACTGCTCTGCATTATTTGTTGTGCATTGCAGGACTTCTGGTGTTATTGTCAGCTATAGTTTGAAAGTTTATTCATGATTTGCTGATTTGCTGCCCTGGCCCATTTGTAGTCTCTAGTGCTACCTGAGAGTAGTTCATGTTGCTCTGACGTCTGTGTCTGTAACTCCTTGGTGCACGTGGGTTTTGCAATGGAAAGATCTCAGGAGTAACTACACCTCCAGAGAGCTGCTTTTTTTGCCAACATAAATCAAGGGTATTGATGTGGAAGTGTTTGGATAGCTTAAGAGAAATCTATCGCCACCACTGAAAAAGCTACAACATGTGTGTTCAGCTGATATTCAGCCAGGAGCTGTCTTTTCATGAATCCAGGAGAATTAAAAGGAGGCATTGTGTTATTTAAAATTATATTTTAAAAACATGAAGATACTACTGTAGATCTATAGAACCTTTAAAATGGTTGTGATATTTTAGGTTTTGTCTTTATGTTCTTTCAAATGGTTGTAATATTTTAAGTTGAATCACTGTGTTCTTTAAAATGGTTGCACTATTTTAGGTTTTATCTCTGTGTTCATTCACTTCCATTTTTTTTTTTTCAGGGAGATTTCTGGTGATGTAGATTTCTTGTTAAAGTGGTTTGATTTCACTGTATTAGCAAGGCATGAGTTTTGGTGATCATTTCTTGTGCTTAAGGCATTTCTTTGTTCATTTCTCAGAAATCTTCCCTGCAGAATATCCTCAGAATCCAATAGAACTAGCATTTTAAGTAGCAAAGCAAATACAAGAACAGGGCTGAATCCAGTCATGTTGAAATTCCACAGCCTCCTCATCCCACCACTAACAAATTGATTGTACTGTAATGTGGTCATGGTTCTTACAGTAACATCCTATGCCCAGCCCTGGTTTGGTGTACCAAGACCTCCAATTGCTTCCTAAAAGCACTCACCACTGTTACCCCACCCAGATGCACCTTAGTGTATTGGCAACCTGAGTTCATTTCTTAGGTTTGTAGGTGTGTGTGGATCAAATTATCTCACCCAGCTACTCTCTATCTGCTTCTTTGTCTGCCTCATTTCCTCTTTGGTTCAGTCGGGACCAAGGCCAAGAGGCCAAAGTTATTCCAGAGATTACTTTCTCTGCCATGGCAGGGAGGCATGGATGTATGTACATACTGTGTCTGGGGGCAGCGTGACATTGTGGCAGGGTGTGTGGCTGTCCCTTCCAGGGAAATAGTTATGGGTTTGCTCTCTGCATCCAGAGCTGGAGCATGACTAGTCACACAATATGAAATATTAATAATTACTAAAAAGAGACAGACAATACTTTTGGTAGCTTATAAGAAGTCATGAATATTATTCTAGAATAGTATCCTGGACTGAGTCATCATTACACTTAGGTTAAGTGTCTTTCTAGCATGGTGTTACTCTCAGCATAATGCTCAGTATGGCTCCATTAGAAATTATTCTCTCAAAGCATCCTGGTGAAGTCAGCTCAACCTTAAGCCATTCTGGAACCTCAGTGACACAGATTTTGTTGGGGGGCAGAAAACAAATGACACCCAGGTGGGACATGATCAAACCATGGGAATAGCCTCTGAGAGAGGTAGCCAGCAGTCGAGAATACCATATCTATGGGGATGGGAAATCAGGCCAACTTCACTCTTCCTGTTCCCAGGCTATGACTGGGTAAGTGCGGATTGGTAGGAGGGGTTCTCACTGCAAGAGTAATGAAAATTAGATTGATGATGACTTTGTGAATCCATGTAGATAGGACTCCAGTTGAAGGTCCAGGGGAGGGGCCTGGCATGAGCCAAGGTGTCAGACCAGAGTAAGGCAGGCAGAGTTCCGGGGAAGGCTCCAGATTCAGCAGCAAAGAACCAGAGCCCAAAGCAGGCACATGAGGGAGAAATCAAATCGACAACAAGGGCCTAAGGAAAGACTGACTCAGTGTGTGCATGGCTTCCCATGCCCTAGCCCTGGGACTAGGTCTACATATTTACTAACCTTGGCACTATTGCCACATTGGGCTGGATAATCCTTGTTGTGAGGGATTGCCTTGTGCATCATATGATGTTCAGTAGCATCCCTCATCTCTATTCTCTAGGTGCTAATAATACTCCCTCAGCTGTGACAGCCACAGATGGCTCCAGATGTTGATGAGTATCTCTGGATGGAAAAAATTGCTCCAGTTGAAAACCACTGGTTGACAGCAGAAGACTAATTCCTGTCTGCACTGGCTGATGGGACCTCTCTCTTGATCAAGATTGCTTCAGGAATAGGCACAGATGAATCCATCAAGAAAGGATCTCAGGATTGGCAGACAAGCAGGTCCAGGGCTTGACAAAAACTATTCAAAGGCCTTCAGTGCCAAAATGAGAGCGACATCATCAAGTGTTGGAAGGGTAAGAATTATAACTTTGCTTAGAGTTAAGATGAGGGTGGAGAAGGGCGATGGAGATTTCAGGGTGAGTTGGTTCTACAAGTTTAAGATAGAGGATATACTTGCTCCCTTGGGCTCGTCTGGATCCAGATCTGTTATTCAGAACCCCAGTCCTTGCCATCTGGTGTACTTTGGGATTGAAATTCTACACTTTAATTGAGCACTGAACAAAAGTGCAGGTGGGTATTTAATGACGAAGTCCATGCTTGTTGTTCTACATTGATGACTCATTCTCTTCTGGGATGACTGGCTGGCTTCACTATGAGAAGCCTTGCAGGATGCTACAACAGCAACTTCCCAGCAACAGGGAAGGCTCATGTGAACTGTACTTAGACAAGAATGTCCAGGAAGGTTCAGGATGCTTTTCATGCTGAATCTTGACTAAATTTCTCTTTTCCTGAGAGAGATGTCAGCCTAATTTGGAGCTAGGTTTAAGTTGAGGCCAGGGAGACCTGTCCTGCAGCTTTCTTCCCAATAATGATGGCCAACACTGGCTTTGTTCATGGCTTTTTATCCACTGTGTTCCCCTAGAGATGGTCTCATGCAGCCTCCCTCAATAGAACTTCAACCCCCAGGAAGTTTGCTATTCCTAGATTAGGACTTCTGCCACTTCCTGTGGCCATTTTGGAACTTGAAAGCTTGTTTGGAGGTTCTCACAGGATAGCACAGCTACTCATATAACCTTGACCGAAGAACAGTCCTCCTGTATGGAGGAAGATCATCCTCTTTGACCAAGTGTGCAGCTTCAGGAGGGACACACATGGAGTGGTAAGGGAAGAAGGGGACACCCGCCTAGCCAGCCAGATCAACTGAATCAACCCTGGCGATCAGTGGGGTGACAGATGTGGCAGCCAGATCACCCTCACATCCTTTGTGGTCATTTTGGTTCTCCATACATCACATCTTTCCTTTTAGAGAAGGGGTTAAATGTCCCATGGTCTGAGCAAAGAGCCAAGTTACGAGCAGAGAGTGCCTGCCTGAATACCCCCTAGGAAGTAGCCTGGATCACATCTCTACACATGTCCTGGAAGTTCTCAGAGCTCCTGTAAAGTTTGCTGTCCACATATTCTAGGAGCTCTGGTGAAGACTAAGTCTGAGTCCTGAATTCAGCAGGGACAGAGCTGCCTCCTACTCCTACCACCTCTCTTTCAGGCAGTGATGGTGAGCACGGCATATGAGCACAGCCTATGGTTGATGGCAGGAACAGAATGCCTGATTTTGCTTGATAATTGAAAATGAAATGGTGCTCCTTATAAGACTTTCAGGCATTGGGAGATTTAGGTAAGTGAAAATTATGGGGTTAATTTTATTTCTACCTTCTGAGAAAATCCAAAGCAGCAAAAACTGGCTTTTCTTAACTGAGATCAAGAAGTCATCAGTGAACAAACAGGGTGGTGGCATTTTGGCCTTCCTCCCTCTGCTAGGTACTCTCTTTTTATGTTTGTTTGATTCCTGGGATTCAGTGCTATTTACTTAGAGGAGAATATTCTTCCTACTTGAATATGTGTTTATAAGATTTCTGATCCATTAGACACTTTATTCCTACTGATTAACATTTGTACACAGATTGTAAAACTACATTTGGATGGGCAACAGGGGGTAGAACTTTGCTTAAATTTTGTGCATTCCTTATTTTAGTATTATCACAACTCCCTAAACTCCAGATACACTTACAGTTTATTTTGTATATTTCAATGCCTATATTTTCTTTCTTTCCCTCTCTCCCTCTTTCTTTTTCTTTCCCTCCCTCCTTCCTTCTCTTCCTTCCTCCCTTTCTTTCTTTCTCTCTCTTTCTTTCTTCTTTCTTTCTCTCTCTCATGTAATTTTTTATATTGGTTTGAAAAGTGTATGAATGTGTGTGTGTGTGCGTGTGTGTGTGCGTGTGTGTGTGTGAGAGAGAGAGAGAGAGAGAGAGAGAGAGAGAGAGAGAGAGAAAGAGAGAAAGAGAGAGAGAGAAAGAGATACTTTTGCTTTCAGTGCCTCCAAAGGCTTAACTTGGTTATTCAGGAATGATCTCAATTTTGTTTTGCACATATTTTGCTTTGAATTTCATCCAGAAATTTAGAGTTATATTAACTCTTCTGTGGTTAAAACCTGTTTTAATTCTGGCAACCTCCATCTGGGTATACTTTAAGAGAAAAGGTCTAATATATTCAGTAGTCAACTAGGTCAATTATGTCCTAATTTCCAGTTCTGTCCATTACGCATTACACAATATTTCCAATGGGTTGGCATTCTACTTGGTGGCCTTTGAAACATGCAAGCAGAACCTTGAAACAAGGACCAATAGAAGTTCTGTCTTTCCTGTTTACTGTGCTTGTTTTCCAGGACTCCTTTCTGACAGGACACCCCAAACCTTGGAGCTCGCCAAAAACAGTCAAACTAAAATAAAGCTCCCACTCACTCAGGTTCCTCTACTTCTCTCTCTCCACTTACATTTAGCCAAGTGGCAGAATTTGGTGTACAGACTATGAAATTCCAGGAGCCTGGGTTGATCTTAGGCCTGCTCCTTACGAGCTCTGAGAATTCAGGAAATTGGAGAGATTTAAAATTCATACTTTGGCTCAACAAAAATTTGAAGACTCAAAAGTTGTGATCGTTGGCTTAATTTTCCCATCTTCATCAGTGACTAAAGGAATTAAGTATTAAATGGAATTCATAATCTATTGAATCTAAGGTCCTACAAAGGAAAAATTGAATTCCAGGAGCCTTATACAGAAGCTCAATTAACAGAGATGACTCACTTCACTAACATGTGAACCACTGACAGCTGACTCAGAACTTCAAGGTGATACGAAGACACTCCTGGAAGGCACCATCCCTCCTGGGGTCATAGAGTCCCTTTCTCTGCCTTCACACAAGATGAGGTCCCAGACACCTCTAGGCTTCCTCATTGGAAAGGTGTTCTCTACTCAGTCTCCACATCCTGTTCCTCCTTCCCTCCCCTTTGAAGTGAAATATATTTCCTCCTGTCCAGACAAAAGTGGAGATGTAAGAAAAGTCAGTATCTTCTATTTGAGAAACCATTTTTTTCTTTATGCAATGATGTTGATGCTTTGTTTTAACATATGGCAGTCTATTTGAAATTTTGTTAAAATATATATACAATGAACTACTATTAAGTGAAAGCATCTTGAAAAAACAAGTTAGTATTTAAAGCCTAAATGTGATCAGTAAAGGAATTAATAGAGGGGATTATCACATTTAGAGTTTTTTAAAAAATCTATTTAGACAGTAGCTATTATCGTCAATGCCTCTTAGCAGGAACAAAAAAAGAAGTAATAATAGGTGTTCTTGCTACATTTAAAAAAATTTATTTATTTGTTTAATTCAGTGATATGAGTGAGTTGAACCGTTTTGGGAATAACTCCATCAGGGGGATTTGAAAGCCCTGAGTTTACAGGCAAAATAGAGTGTCTTATTCACTTTTGTGTTGAATTCATTCATTCCTTCTTATGCTTTACTTGGCTTTTGGGACATAGTAGGTCTGCACAGTGTTGTTGAGTGAAGAAATGTGGAAAATCACAGAAATGATTCCTTAAACAAATATGTCTACAGCTGGTAGCTTGTGGGTGTGCAAGGACAGAAACTGGGAACCTAGACGGGGATCCCTAGTAAGTTAGAAAGAAGCATCCCAGTAAAGCCACAAATGGGTGAAACTGTTACAAGTGGAAGAGCTGCCTTGAATTTTACCCTAAAAATTTTCATGGCCAGGATCTTTGTATAGACCTTGTAATACTATTTGAGTTTGGTTATTTTAATCAAGTTGTCTTTATGATGCTACTTTACTAAAATATAATAATAGTAAGTGAAAAATATATTCATTTTTACTTTAGCTAATCACATCAATCTGTGCAGTGGCAAATATGCTAATTACAGTCAGTTCTACTACAACACAACGTATGTATTCCTAAAACTCTGTGGGAAATGCACAATAAAAGCTGCAGGGCCTATGGGGAAAATGAAGTTAGGGGCACAACCCTCAAAAACTCTTTCAGTGACACATAGAAAATCCAGGAACCTCATAAAAATGGTAGTTCAGTTTTAGCTATGATAAATGGTTATGAAATACATAAATGCTGCAACAAAATAGCACTATACCATGAAAACGGTGGAAATTTGCTTGTGGAAGTGGATGTCCTAAGGGTTGCAGTTGATAAATTATTTGTGAAGTGGTGGAAGGAAGTTATCTGAAATCGGATGAGAAGCTGTAACTGTGGATGTGGACGGCGGTGGGCCCATCTCATACTCGGTGAACCGCAGTCGCTTGTGGACGTTTCAGATGTGTGACTGTGTGGATTCTGTGTTTTCCTATATAGCTCAGTTCAGTCGGGTGCAGTTTCCTTGATTCACTTAGTGTTTCTTGAAGACAAAATTGCACATAGAAAACTTGAAATCTGTGTTATGCTCAAATTATACCTTGATATAACAACTGCACTGGAACAAATTCACATTCCTGGAATAAGCATCTATGGCAGAACTGACTGTATAGGCAAAGTAACTAAGGATGATCATAGCTAACACATCTGGAGCCCTTGTGATGTGCCAGGAACAGTTCCAAGCTTTTGACATGTATGAATTAATGCATTAAATCCTATAAACAATCCTGTACAGTAGGTACTATTATTACTCTTGATTTGTAGACGAGGAAACTGAGCCACAGAGAGGTGAAATAACTTGCCCAAGTTCATAGAACTACATGGGCAAGATTCCAGCTCTTGTTCTCCTGTTCATTCTGCTCTTCTTCCCTCTCTGTTGAAAGGAAAGTAACTGCCTTCAGGTGTTAAACCTCAAGTTTATGGAGCAGCAAAAACTGTCAAATGTTTTTGGCATATCATTTGCCATCTGATAGTAATAGCAAAATGCATTAACTCCTTGCAACCAGTGAGACACTCATTGATTATGATCCAAAGGGCATGGATGATGGAGGGACTGATTAAGCTATGTCGGAAGATTCCAGTTTGCTAACTCACTGTGTGCATTAGTCTCCTCTGTTTCCTGGGCAGAATTTTCACAGTGTGATAATGGAAAGCAGTGGTCAGCGGAAGGGCAAATAAATTGTTACACAAACGTACATACCTGTACTTGGCTAGGGTGGATCTATATTTGGTAAGATTTAGCCCTATTATATTTTCATGCCTAACAGTTACAGAATTGAAACTTGTCTCTCAGGACAGGAATTTGCCATTTACATTCCAACATTCTTTGTCTTCTGGGCAAAACCACTGCATTGATGTCATCTAATCCCCTTGTTTTTGTATTTTCCCTCTTAGCTTGATACTGTCTCTTTTCTTCTCTGGTCATTCTACCACACTATAATGGGAGTTTTTGTTTTGTGTTGCTTTGTTTTCTCTCTCCCATCCCATTTAATTCGTTTTTGCTGGTGAAGGGTGGTAGTGATAGGAAATGGTGCTCAGGGAAGAGTATGGGGAGCAAAACCACTCTAGGCTTTGAGATAATGATAAATTAGAAATCACTGTTGCTCTCATTTATTCTTCTTATTAAAAATGTATCTTTCTTTGCATCTAAGTCTCAAATTATTTAAATATTAAAAATCACAAAAATTGCCTTTCACTTTTATGAATTAGAGGTTAATTTCTTTGAAAAAGCAAGATTCTCATATGCAACCAGAATTGCTAAACATTACAAGCCCTTTGGTTTTCCATTTTGGTTGTAGGTTAGAATCAATACTTGGGGAAAGTTTTAATATTACCTAAGAAATAAAATCAACAGCCCCTTCCCTTGTTCCTCCCTGCAGCAAGGAACAAAAATCTAAAATGAGTTGACCAGGGCAAAGATTTTCATCTGTATTACTACACAAGGACTGCACTGGATAGCACAGTCATTCATTTATTCATTTGTCATTATTTACTAAGAGTCTACCAAGTGCCTATCATGGGGAGAGGAATAATGTGGTGATTCCATGTAAGTTCTGATGTTAGAAAACACAGAGATCTGGAGAATATGTAGGAATTAGTTAGGGGAAGGGGGGAGTACCCTGAGAGAAGAATGTTGCTGGAAGAATGATCAGGGGAAAGGGTGAAACCCTGTGGTGGGAAGAAAAATGAGACTCCAGAGGAAGTTTTCAGAGGGAAGGCATGTCTGGGGATGGCTGACTGGCAAGGACTACACTCTTGTGACCTTCCATCTAGTCTCAGGTCTGCACTCACAAGAAGCCTGCTGGATGCTGGAGCAGGATGTTCTACCATCGCTCTCGCCCAGTGTTTATTGGAACATTCATCTGCCGACAACCACTCTCTCTTCACTGACTGTACCTCAGCCCTTCTCTCTGCTGCTCTGTGAGGTTTTTTCCTGTGGTCATTTATTGTGCAGCAAGATCTTTTTCTTAACTAGTCAAGAAAATATGGTCAGTTTGAGGCAGGGAAGATGAGAATCAGGGAGTTACAGTATCTCAGGGAAGTCCTTTCTTTTAGCGAGGGGCTCAATTTCCTTATCTATAGGATGAGGGAGTAGGCCAAAGAGTCTTTGAGACTTCTTTAAACTTAGAACTTACTTTCCAAAGAAGCTCTTCAAATCAAAGGTTTTTACCTTGAGATACCAGATTGACTATTTATTTAGTTAAATTATACCCAGATATAAAACCATCCTCATATTGTCATCTAATCTTTGACAAGGCAGTCAAAAATATACACTGGGGAAAAGAATCTCTATTCAATAAATGGTGCTGGGAAAATTGGGTAACCACATGTAGAAGATTGAAACTGGATACACACCTCTCACCTGTCACCAAAATCAACTCACGATGGATAACAGTCTTAAACCTAAGATGTGAAACCTTAAGAATTCTAGAAGAAAATATTGGGAAAACTCTTATGGACATCGGCCTAGACAAAGAATTTATGAAGAAGACCCCAAGGGCAATCACAGCAGCAACAAAAATAAATAAAAGGGATTTGATCAAATTAAAAACCTTCTGTACAGCCAAGGAAACTATCACAAGAGCAAACAGACAACCTACAGAATGGGAGAAAATAATTGCATGTTACACATCCAATAAAGGGCTAATAACTAGAATCTATATAGAACTCAGGAAAATCACCAAGAAAAAAATCAAACAACCCTATCAAAAAGTGGGAAAAGGACATGAACAGAAACTTTTCAAAAAAAGATAGACCAACGGCTAACAAACATATGAAAAAATGC
>CAUYSK010073153.1:0-20570 GCA_963575035.1 Avahi laniger
CAGGCATGCGCCACCATGCCCGGCTAGTTTTTTCTATATATATTTAGTTGTCCAATTAATTTCTTTCTATTTTTAGTAGAGACGGGGTCTCGCTCTTGCTCAGGCTGGTTTCAAACTCCTGAGCTCAAACAATCCGCCCGCTCGGCCTCCCAGAGAGCTAGGATTACAGGCATGAGCCACCACTCCCGGCCTACCTGAATTTTTTAAATAACAGCATTTATCATTTTCTGATTTAAAAATTATTTCCATGTTGAGAAAAATCTAGACATTAAAATGACCTTTTTTCCCAATCACAAAACTTGAACAACTAATTTTGGCATACAGTATTCGATTGGACAATATTAGAAACAACCTGAATTTCTGAAAGCAAATCAAAATGTTGGATTATATTCATCTTGATGCTATTTCTGATTAAAGTGGACTTTTAACATAATGGTCATTATGAAATCTTCACTGACATATAAAATTTATTATTTTATTTTAGGTCTGTAATTACCCA
The DNA here is from genome assembly GCA_963575035.1 of Avahi laniger. Taxonomy (NCBI): domain Eukaryota; kingdom Metazoa; phylum Chordata; class Mammalia; order Primates; family Indriidae; genus Avahi; species Avahi laniger. Next base: position 500 of record CAUYSK010073153.1, read on the forward strand.
TTAGACAACTTTCTCCTCTTATCCACATTCTTATTTAGGATATGGAGAATGGAATAGACCTTAATTCCTTATCTTATTCTATTTTTTAGTTGAAGACCAAGAAAGTTAAAAAGGGAGCCGACTTCTGAATATATAAAAAGTCAGCCTGCTACATTTAAAGTTGCTTCCTTATATGATGGAAGTTTGCAAAGGTGAAGTTCTTTCCCAACAAAACACTAAATTATTACCAAAATTCTAAAAGTATATCAATTTTAAACAAATACTTTTAATAGACTGGTTATAAAACTATAATTGGGCATTTTTAAGACCAGGTTATCATTTTTTCCCTTTTAAAAGATGTTAATTTACATAAATAAAACACAGATGATATCTCTATACAGAGAAACAATATACTCCTGGATATCTTAAAAGATAAGTATAATTGCACTTATTTTATACAACAATTAGCATGATCGTAGGGAAATGGAAAATATTTTTTATACATAAATTTCTTTTTCCAATTAAGCAGAATTAAAAAGTTTCAGTAAGAGTCAGCCAAAACACAAACAAAAACAAAAACAGGGTAAATACTGTATATATATGGCTATCTGTCTTATTGTAACATTAATTTTGTTATTGTTGCCATTTTCAATCCACTGACACAAAGACCTCAGCACCACATTAAAAAATCATATTTTGACCTAGAAAATGTAACAGCCCCAAGAGAATAATTATACCATTATTCGTTTTCAGTAAAAAGTCTAACAGAACAGTGATAAACATTGTGCCTTAGAACCTTGATCATATAATACAAATCATTTATAATACAAATTATAAAGATAAACACATGCTGGAATAGCTAGGCTTTACGCACTCTTTGGAAACTCAAGAAGTTCAAGAATGTCTTATCGATCTTCATTTCAGATCTAGTAGCATAAGAGCTGGGTTTTCTAAGTAGGATTTCCACAGATTAGAGAAGCGTGACATTGTAGCACCGTCGATAACTCTGTGGTCAGCTGACCAGCTCACGTTCATTATCTGTGCCTTATACACTTCTCCTTTTTGGTTAAAGCGGGGAAGGGCCTAGAAAAAAAAGGAAGAAAGAGTAAACCTTCACTTGGTCAAAGCTTAAGCTCCAACAGTGACATAAGATCAGGCAAACTATCCTCCCTGCAATAGAGAGGAAACGGGCGTCCCAAATAATTTTTGAAATGCTGACTCCTACTTTTTCCATCTTTGAGAGTACGTGCCTCTAGCTGTCAGAGCTCCTCCAAGGCATTTCCTGTCCCCTGTGCTATTCTCATACCTGCGTTCATTAAATTTCATCTCAGATTTCAAACGTTCAACAATTATTTAAGAGTTGTGCCAGGTACCCCTCCGCGCTCTGAGGAGACACAGACGATTAGGATAAATAAGGCTTCCTCACTGAAGGCGGCGAGGAAACAGCCATACAGGCACCCGGAGAAAGACGACGGAGAGGAAGCGTGGCTGGAGTGCTGGAGAAGGCGCAGGGCCAGGCAGAAGGTGGCGCAGGAGAGGAGGCCACGCTGCGCTGGGTGGCAGGGACCACGCCATTAAAGGCAGTGCTGCTCGATCTCTGGTAAAGGACTCTAAAAAAAATTCTAAACCACTGAGGGCTTTTTTTTTTTTTTTTTTTGAGACAGAGTCTCACTCTGTTGCCCAGGCTAGAGTGCCATGGCGTCAGCCTAGCTCACAGCAACCTCACACTCCTGGGCTCAAGCGATCCTCCTGCCTCAGTCTGGAGTAGCTGGGACCACAGGCGTGCTCCATAATGCCAGGCTAAATTTTTCTATTAGTAGAGACGGGGTCTTGCTCTTGCTCAGGCTGGTCTCGAACTCCTGAGCTCAAGCGATTTTCCTGCCTCAGCCTCCCAGAGTGCTAGGATTATAGGCATGAGGCATCGCGCCTGGCCTATTGAGGGATATTTTTTAAAAAATACATTAAAAGTGAATTATTACCTATTCAGTACAATGTACATTATTCAGGCGATGGGTACACTACAAGCCTAGACTTCTCTACTATGCAATTCATCCATGCAACAAAAAAATTTGTATCCCCCAAATCTGTTAAAATAAAATTTAAAAAAAGATTCTTATGCAAACTTCAGATATTTGAAAGTTAAAAAAATTATATAGTCCTATAAATGCACACATGTCCATGTGATCTCCTACTCCAGATTACGCAAACACCCCTGGTCTGTGTCATCTCCATACTTCATTCCATTTGTAATGCTCCATTACTACCCGGCAGGAAGGCAGTGCTGAATGAAGTCCACAGCCACAAAAAAAAAGATCCAGGAGGCCAGGCGCGGTGGCTCACGCCTGTAATCCTAGCACTCTGGCAGGCCAAGGCAGGCGGATTGTTTGAGCTCAGGAGTTTGAGACCAGCCTGAGCAAGAGCGAGACCCCGTCTCTACTATAAATAGAAAGAAATTAGCCAAACAACTAAAAATAGAAAAAATTAGCCAGGCACAGTGGCGCATGCCTGTAGTCCCAGCTACTCGGGAGGCTGAGGCAGAAGGATTGCTTGAGCCCAGGAGTTTGAGGTTGCTATGAGCTAGCATGACACCACAGCACTCTAGCAAGACTCTGTCTTTAAAAAAAAAAAAAAAAAAAAAAAGATTCACTCGTCACCTACCTCCCAGCCAAGACTCTGCAGCTGCAGAGGCAGTCAAATAATCCCTGGAAAAGCAACCCCACAAGAAGCAAGCTTGACCACTCTGCCATCATCAAGTTCCCCCGACCACGGAGTCGGCCATGAAGACCACAGCACACTTTAGTCCACTGTGGACGTCAAAGCCCACAAGCACCAGACCAAACAGGCTGTGAAGAAGCTCTGAGACACTTACGTGGCCAAGCTCACACCAAGATCAGGCCTCATGGAGAGAAGAAGGCTATGTTCTACTGGCTCCTGATTAAGGTGATTTGGATGTTGCCAACAAAATTGGGATCATCTCAACTGAGTCTAGCTGGGCTAATTCTAAACGTATATCTTCACCATTAAAAAAAAAAGATATGTAAAATATAAGCCCCAACTTCTTGTTATTAGATTCAATAGACATCAAATCACATTGTCAAACTGCTATAAAAGTTTCTGTACTTATCTCCTCACACCTGGGTGATAACAGTCACATGAGATGCAGGTCTGGATCACTCTCAGTAGCATCAGTACAGGGTCCCTTAAGCCAATGAAGCTACTTGCCTTTAATTCTGGGCAAGATAAACCACTGGAGGTGTCTGAGCAGAATGGCCAGTCACTGAAAGGGGAGACTTTAGGAGAAGCAGGTTTGAGGATGGGGAGAGGAACAGGAGCTCAGTTTTGGACATGTTAAAATTTGAGATGCCTCTTAGACATCCAAGCAAGATTTGAGTTTGGAGTTCAAAGGAGAGGTCTAATCTAGGGATATAAACTTGGGAGTCAGTGTATAAATGGTATTTAACGCCATGAGATTGGACCAGATAAAGAAAGGGGTGAGAACTGAATCCTGGGGTACTTTGATGTTTCGAGATTGGGAACAGGAGGAGACGTGGGCAAAGGAGACTTAGAGGGGCAGGCAACGAGGCAGGAGGGAAACCAGAACGGAGAGGTATTCTGCAAGTCAACGTGAAGAAAGTTTTTCAAGGAGGTGGAATTGATCAATAGTCTCAAGTGCAGCTAGTTGGTCAAGGAAGAAGACCAAGAATTGAGTAACGTGGAGTTTTATGACTTAAACATCTTAACAACAAAGAATTAAAAATTTATGAAAAGAGAAAATAGCAAAGATAATACAAAAGGGAGAAAGGAATTAAATACTATTTGTCCCTACCCAACAAAGATTACATTAAGTCATGAATAAGATTTATACTCAAAGAAATATGCTTCACAGCTTGAAGAAACCATGGGTAAAATAATTCTGTAAAAATATATCTACTGAACAGATATTTGCACACCAATGTTTTTAGCAGCATCACTGACAATAGCAAAAAACAGAAACAATTCAAATATTGTTGAATTGGCACACCCTACTACGCCTGGCTAATTTTTCTATTTTTAGGAGAGACGAGGTCTCGCTCTTGCTCAGACTGGTCTCAAACTCCTGAGCTGGGCCGGGCCCGGTGGCTCACGCCTGTAATCCCTGGGAGGCCGAGGCGGGTGGATTGTTTGAACTCAGGAGTTCGAGACCAGCCTGAGCAAGAGGGAGACCCCATCTCTCCTAAAAATAGAAAGAAATTAATTGGACAACTAAAAATATATAGAAAAAATTAGCCGGGCATGGTGGCGCATACCTGTAGTCCCAGCTACTCGGGAGGCTGAGGCAGAAGGATTGCTTGAGCCCAGGAGTTTGAGGTTGCTGTGAGCTAGGCTGATGCCACAGCACTCTAGCCTGGGCAACACAGTGAGACTCTGTCTCAAAAAAAAAAAAAAACTCCTGAGCTGAAGCAATCCTCCCGTGTGGGCCTCCCAAAGTGGTAGGATTACAGGCTTGAGCCACCATGGCCAGCCACCCCAATGATTCTTGAGCAAAGTATGAAAAAAAATGTTATAAAAAATATTTTGGATTGGTTTACTATGATTCTTCGGAATCTTTAAATAAAGATATTTTGATAGGAGGAGATTGGCTGTATTTGTGATTATCCATAAAGACTCACATCTGTGCCTGGCATAATCCACAATGGTTGATCCGCACAGAAATGATCCAGGTCACCACCATTTATCACACATAGAGGCAGGCACCAGAATTGTAGGCCTGGTTCTTAGGGAGAAATTAAAAAGACCTACTGAGCCAAATTCACAAACTCGAACCTACAAGGTGAGGGGGAAACCTTAGAAAAGGTCACTCTTCTTTGTGTTTACTGCCCCCCCATTTGCTTGAACTCTGTTTTTCAATTATTTAATACATGTACCTTAATTGATCCAAAGGCTCCAATGGCTACTTCGGGTGGCAATATCACTGGTTTGGCATAGGTACCACCAATCTATTTAAAAAAATAAAAAAAGGAGAGTAAAAAAATTAAGCTTTCAGGGAACAAATGGCAAGTGACATTTTATATTTTCAATTAAGCTTCAAAAATCTTAAGCTTATGAATTTAAATATTACTATTACTTACTGATCCAATGTTGGAAAGAGTAAACGTCCCTCCTGTAAGATCAGCGGTGCTGAGCTGACCTGCAGAGCCCAGTTTCTGGAGGCGACCCAGTTCAGTGGCAATCTCAAATACAGAGCAGGCCTGGACGTTTTTCACATTAGGGACAACCAAACCATGCTCAGTATCCATTGCTATCCCAATGTTATGAGAAGCCTAAAAAACAAAATAAAAAAAACTTATATATTAATGGTAGGCCTTCTAATAAAAGAGCTAATAGCAAAGAAAAGGTCAAATTTCACTGTCTTCTAAAAACAACGAGCAAAAATTATTTTTACCAGATAGGCAATGATTTAAAAGAAATAATTTTAAAAGGGCCAGGTGCAGTGGCTCACACCTGTAATCCCAGCACTTTGGGTGGCTAAGGTGGGAGGACTGCTTGAGGCCAGGAGTTCGGGACCACCCTAGGTAACACAGCAAGACCCCTGACTCAACAAAAATTAAAAAAAAATTTATCTAGGTGTGGTGGCGCATGCCTGTAGTCCCAGCTACTTGGGAGGCTGAGGCAGGAGGATTGCTTGTGCCCAGGAGTTTGAGGTTACCGTGAGCTGTGATCATACTACTGTACTTCAGCCTTGGTAACAGAGCAAGACCTTGCCTCTTAAAAAAATAATAATAATTTTAAAATAATTTCTAAAAGATTTTTTTTAAAGATAATGTTTTGTTGATAAGAATATAGGGCAACAGGCTATCTCCCTTTATTGTTACTGGAAATGTAAGCTGGGAGAGATGGAGCATCCCTAACCTGAAAATCTGAAACCCAAAATCCAAAATGTTCTAAAATCCAAAATCTTCTGAGAACCAACACAATGATGTCACATGTGGAAAATACCACACTTGACATCATGTGATGGATTACAGTCAAAACATAGTCAAAACTTAGTTTCATGCACAAAATTATTAAAAATAATGCCAGGTGCAGTGGCTCATGCCTATAATCCCAGCACTTCGAGAGGCTGAGACAGGAGGACTGCTTGAGGCCAGGAGTTCAAGACCAGCCTTTGCAACATAGTGAGACCCTGTCTATACAAAAAGTTAAAAAATTAGCCAGGAGTGGTGGTACATACAAGAGGAGCTACTCAGGAGGCTGAGGAGGGAGGATCGTTCAAGTCCAGGAGTTTGAGGCTGCAGTGAACTATGATCCAGCCACCACACTCCATAGCCTGGGTAAGAGTGAGATGGTATCTCTTAAAAAAAAAAAAAAAAGAATTGTATAAAATTACCTTCAGGCTATGTATATAGGTGTGTATGAGACATAAATGAATTTCATGTTTAGGTTTGGGTCCTATCCCTAAGATACCTCATTATATATATACAAATATTCCAAAATCTGAAAAAAAAAAAAAAAATGAAATTCAAAACACTTCTGGTCCCAAGCATTTCAGATAAGGGATACTCAACCTGTATAGACTTTCTGGAAAGCATATGACAATATGCATCAAAATTTATAAAAATATGTGCTAAAGAGCTAAATGCAGAAGTATACACCAATACACAGGGATGTTGTATACAGATTGTTTATAAGTTTTAGAAACTGCAAGCGATCAAAATGTTTATCAATAAGTCACTGGCTAAGTAAATGGAAACAAAGCTGTATTTACTGACATATAATGATGTCCATAATATATTAAGAAGAAAAAAGTGAGATAAAGAAAAATATGAATAATTCTATATATTTTTTAAAAAGTATATGAGAATAAATATAAGAATAAAATCCTGGAAGGATGTATATCTCAACATAAACAGAAAGTTGTATTAGGATCATGGGCTTGAAGGTAAACAACATTTTCTTTCCTGAAATTTTTATAACAAGTATATATTTAGGAAATATAAAAATAAAAATAAATACAGCCAGCTGTATTAATCATATTAACATTTTAGATGTGACCCCTCCAGAATATCTAAACTCACTTCCTAGTTATATATTTCTAATGAGAAATATACACAGGAACGGCCTCCCTAACAGAGTTCTCAGTCTTAAGAAAGTTTCACTCCAAACAGAAGAGTTCACTCAATTTGAATTCAAACTTATTACTTTTCTCATTTAAATTATTCTTAAAATTTCAAGAATTCAATTTTGAGAGAGCTGCTTCTTTTTGAGAGGGTAAAGTAGGGTAGGTAACATAATCTACTGCCATACAGCTATATATTTCCATTATTTTAAGCAGAAAACCAAAAAAGCTTAAAAATGCCAATCTCCATATCTAAATAGTAGCATGATTAACCAGCAAAAACAAAAATAACAATAAATTATACTTAAGTTTAATGTTTTATCCCATATCTTTAATTCTAATCTAAAAAAGACCACTAGTTGAGGGATAATAGAAGCTTCTCTAACCTACAAGCACATTGGCACTATCTTCTACTTATAACAAGAACATTTTCACACTGTATAGCCAACCTTATATGTTATATTCTGGCAGTTTTCATCCACAGAAGCATTAAGGATGGGAAACTGTAGTAATCCCAAGGATGCAGCCTGTTTAACAGAAAGAGATTGCAACTTTAGCACCTTTAACTCGGAAGGGGTAGGGAATTCCAAGCAATAAGAAGTATTAATATTAAAAGAAGGAAGGAAAGAGCTTTTATTTATGCTGAGTTTAATTTCAAGTCTCCATGTACCTAAGCAAATTATTTCCAATGTTACCTTCAAGCAGTGCAGAACTGGGTCACCCTAATCATTTCAGAATAAAAGATTTAAAGCAGTCAGGTAGCCTACAAAGATCAAGAAGATTTTTATAAGTGATTTCCTCACTTACACGTAGTCTTAAGATTTCCATGAGAAGTAAACCCGTAGTCCAAATATACACTAGGAATTCAAACACAAAAAGACAGGTAAGCTATTTCCCTATGTAGAAAGAACATGTAATAAGGATTTCAAAGTGCACTGGCCAGCAAAGGTCAGTTTTCTACCTGGTGTCCTTGGCCAAGCGAAGGGCTGAGTTGGCACAAACATTTACTCTGGTGCCTGAGTCTCACTGAAGAGCACTGTTTTCCCTCTCTGCCTCCTTCTCCCTTAATCTTTCCCCTTCTTTTTTGCTTTAGTCTGTCTCTGTCTCTCTCTTTTTTTTTCAGCCACAGAAACTGTGACTTTTTGTCTTTTAACACCATTTCTCTCCTGTCCATATTCAGATTTCCCTGTTTCCAAAATGTTCTTGATAGCTGTTTCTCTGACCATCCAGGATCTAATAATCAAGGTTCACATATTGCATGTGGTAGTCATGCCTTGCATTAAATTTAAAAGATAGCAAAATTATAATGCTTAGGATTGTGCTTAAAAAGAATTCCTTCCCTACTGCCCTTGTCCAGTCCCATTGAGAGTTCTTCACATGCATTGTGTTAAGCGTTATTTTTGTCTGTGGGTTGGTGGCCTTAATAGGGGAGGAAAAATGTCAAATCCTTGAACTAGAGAGTTACAGTGATTAGTTTAGCTAGGATGGGTATGGAAGTAGATCAATGAAAGAAAAATATAATGAAAAGATTTGCTACAAATTCTTTCATTTTTATGACTTGAAAGTTTTAATAAGTATTTGATAACTGTAACTATAATCTTGTGTAAAAATCCATAACTAAGGTTAATCTAAAGTGTTACACATAAAAACAGGGTTTTCAGCATAATCCAGATTTTGTAAAAGAAAATACAAGACATGTGCCCACGGATTAGGTAATCTTTCCCTTGTACAATACTTCACAGTATTTTCCAGATGTTCTGTAACTTATATAAAAATGTATTTTAAAACAAAGAAAGCTAAATTTTATGTTTTCAAAATAAAGATTAGTTTTAGATTAGTCATTCAGAGTGAAACAATGAAGAAAAATGGTAATAAAAGAAATTCAGTGTATTTAACGGATGGTCTATCCTTGCTTCAAAACACTTGCTGTTACCAAAAAACGGTAAGAGGAACCCAATCAGAAACACAGAAGTGGGGCTCTCTTGCTCTTCAAGGTTAACTTCTCCACTGGGGTCTTCACTGCATTCTTCCCCTAATGCCAGGATCTTGCTCCGATAATCCTTCCCACTCACAACTTTTTTTATCTTCCGATTCTCCAGCTCTTTGCCGTAGCCTACAAACCCGCTAGGTTTTTCCCTGGGGATGTGCAGGAGGGGAGGAGGCAGATGGAACCTTTCCTCACTCCCCTGCGCACAGCCGCCTTAACTGCCCTCTGCGCCTACTGCCCCACCTGCCTTTCACCAGCTTTTCCTAAAGCTCCTCGTTCTCATTCCTGGTCATTCCCCAAGCAACTGCAACCAAGCTTCTACCTCAGTGACACTCAATCCGTTCTGGCTGAGGCCACCTGTGGCCTCCAGATTACTACTCCAACAGCCTGTTCCTATTCCATATCCTGTTTAACCTTTGTGATGCATATGCCGGTTATCTACTCTGCCCTTAAAACTTTCTTCGTCTCTCTTAGTGTAAGAGGCTCAATCGATGGCCCCACTCTTTCACACCTCCCGCTACCCACAACCTTTGGTAGTGCTCTTTCAGGCGGACTGAGCTCAGTGACTTGCTTCGGTAACAGGTAAGAACAAACTTGAGCCGGGCACGGTGGCTCGCACCTGTAATCCCAGCACTTTGGGAAGCTAAGGCAGGAGACTTGCTCAAGTCCAGGAGTTTGAGGTTGCAGTGAGCTACGATGATACCACTGCACTCTAGCCAGGGAGACAGAGCAAGACTGTAGCTCAAAACAAAAAAACAAACTTGGTGCAGCAGAGCCTGGGCAAATAAAAGGGACTGAGCGATTTCTGCCTCCTCTCTTCATCCCTGCCAGTACTGTGAGACCACGTGGAGGCTGGTCTGCCAGGGACGAGAGAGACTTACGGAAAAGAGAGGAGCCAGCCCTGCTAAGGCCATCCTACAGCGGCCAGCCCCGAGCCAACCTGCTAGCTGACTGCACACAAGAGACCTCTGCTAAGACCAGCAGACTCACCCTGCTCATCTGTAGACTCATGAGAAACAATAAATGGCTGTTGCTTTAAATTATTAAATTTTAGGGGTGGCTTGTTACATAGCAATAGATATACTTGGCTTCTAAGTGCCTCTTTCCTCGTTATCCTATCGTCAACCTACCACAGGCCCCACACACCCTCTTCGACTGTCTTTGCCAACTCCACCCTCTCTAGCCCTGCGAAACCCTTAGCCTTCTCATCCGTACACAACTTGGGTGATGTCACCTACCCATTCCCATGGCCTCGTCTCTATAGGTAACTCTAGAGGCAGAATGAAGTCCAGATCGCTCTCCATTCATTATAGACACCTACCACATCTATATTTATAAAGCACCCACTTATTTATTTGTTAGGGTAGTAGCTTAAAAAGTGGAGCTACAAGAGAACAGTTTCTGCCTCGTGAGGTTCAGCAGTGGGTACCGAGGACACGACCGAGTCAGCGCGTGCCGCACGCCGAGGTAAGTTGCAACGGGAAACGAGAGCATTTAACTCGGTGACGGCTGCAGACGGCTGCTGGAGGGGTCTGTACTTGAACACAGTTTAGCATTTAGGATGCCCAGGTGTTGATCAAGAGAGGAGGGTACACTGCAGGTCGAACTGTATCTTCTGGCAATTATGTGTAGCTTAATACGACTAAAACAGAGGAAGGGCAGGACTGGAGAGGCAGGTAGCAGAGATGTATAAAAATGTTTATACGCCACATTAAGGAGTTTGGAAACTATCCTAAAGGCAATGAAGGAGAACCACCAAAAGAATCAGGGAATAAAACAATAATTTGATTTATGGTGTAGTCTTGGTGCAGTGTCGAGAAAGGGCGGGAGGGGGCCACGCTGGCACTGGGGGCCGTACGGCCCTCTGAGTGAAGCAGACCAGAAGCTGAAACAGCTTCTCCACTTGCTGGCGAGAAGTCCCTGACAAGCTTCCCCGCCTCTTCGAGCCCCAACTGCCTTAAATGGAAGTGGGGATGGTAACGGTTACACGCGAGGGTTACTCTGAGAGTGAAGAGATAACGTGCACAGCATGCTTAGTGCGGAGCCTGGCACGTGGTAGCTGTTGCGAGCAGTCATTAATGCGAGCTAGACGGTGGGCTGCTCAAGGTCAGCTGACGGTCTCACTCCATTCCATATTGGTCCCACGGCCTACCACTAGAATCGATTCCCAGGAGCCTCAACATAAGTTTGTTGAATAAATGAAAATACCTATCAGTGATATTTGTAAAATCAATACCAAGTCTCATTTTAGCTCAAATCATGACTTTGCTGGAGAGATCTTTTTAGAATTAAAGGCGTTACTTAACTGGCAGGATAATCTCCACCTAGCTCAAAGAGATAAGTAGATAAAAATAGGACAGAAATTTCAATTTTATAAGTTCCTATTAAACAAAGAAATAGCAACATTTGTATATTTTCTAACTATATGATATGATGAAAATATTTTTATTCAAATCCATAGTCAACATACTGCATATTTACAAAACAAAATTTAAATGTCCTTCTCAAGCCTTGTTTGAAATGAATGAAATCTTACCTTTAAGAAGAAGGGCATAAAGGTGAGTTTCACTCCACGAGCTAAAGCGATGGGTTTTAATTCTTCCCGTAGCTTAACCAGTTCAGTAAGGTCAACCTCATCATAATAGCCAAAGTGAGGTATCTTCAGGGCTGCAGACATAGTCTTGACCATTGCTTTTTGAAAGCCTAGAAAAGATTCAACCATTACTTATTTAAATTCTTAAATCCTTCCATCCTTTTTAAAAAACTAAAGTAGAATGTTCTCTAATGTCCTTTATTCTCTCAATTAAACTTGTCCTATTGTTACCATTTACATCACATTACATGACACTGAAAGTCACTAATTTCAAAGCTGGAACACTGACTACATCACAACACCCAGTGGCAAGTACAGTAATATAGCAGGGAATCGCTTTAAACGATGTGGTGTATAAAAAATTCAAAAGGATGCAAGCCATGTATTTACCTAATGGCTTTCTTGCAAAGCCACTCTTCTGAAAGTTAATCATCCTAGTTATTTTGAAAGCTAACTAAAAATAATGAATGTTTAAAATGTCTTGAGCAAGTCTTCAAGCAGAAAAATTATCAGAATACAAGTTTATATTCCAAGAAACCTGCTAAGGTATCACTCTTCAGAAATTAACAGTACATATAAATTGAAAGTGTTTCCTGGAAAAGCTATGATATTTCTCCATTAAAAAACTATATGCTGAATTTGAACTTACCCTTCGGTAAGAATTAAAAACATATTACACACATTTATCTATTGAAGCAGCTTTCCCCAAAATAAGAATACAATTTCCCTATATTATGCTATTATTATTACCTTTTATGGGTTCTGTTTTGTCTTTGCCTGTGAATACCGGAGGTTTTGACACTGGTATGGAAATAGTCATGTCTTTTGGTTTTGGCAGAGGTGGTATAATTTCAGCTTTTGGTGAAGGAGGTAATATAGCTCCTGTCTGCTTTTCCAAATAGTTGAGAATATCTTCTTTAAGTATTCTGCCATCTTTTCCTGAGCCAACAACTTCGCTCAGCTTAATCTAAAAAATGACATATTTTAATGCTAAAAATATAACTACTTAAAAATGAATCAACAATTAAAGTTTCAAAATGGAATTTAATCAATTGAAGGTAAAAATATATATCTGCCCAATAAATTAGTACAAGGAAATAACATTTGCATTGTCTTACTAGGTAAGCTATAGCTATCTATATAAATAATCATTTATTACTTTTGCATACACTGGTAACTATGAGGTATCTATATAATCCATAGCTATTATAAAAACTTGCATTTTTAAATAGTCAGGTATTTTAAAATCTCTTGCATAATTTTTACTCAATCCTTTCTACTCTTGGAGACTATATAAGAAGACGCAGAACTGGGCCAAGTGTGGTAGCTCACGCCTGTAATCTCAGTGCTTTGGGAGGACAAGGAGGGAGGATCACTTGAGGCCAGGAGTTTAAGACCAGCCTAGGCAACATGATGAGACCCTGCCTCTAATTTAAAAATTAGTCAGGCACGGTACCACATGCCTATAGTTCCAGCTACTCAGGAGGCTGAGGCAGAAGGATACCTTGAGCCCAGGAGTTCGAGGCTGCAGTGAGCTGTAATTGGGCCACTGCACTTCAGCCTGGGCAATAGAGTGAGACCCCATTTCCAAAATAGCAATAACTAAGAACAGAGAATTTGAGAGTTTAAAGAAGAAATAACACTATTACAAATTTAGACCAACGTTTCTGATGTTGGTGACCAATTAAACATGTAATTGTTTAAATAATCATCATACCAAACTTCTCTCAAATTAGTTTTTTTCTGATAGATGCTTTGGAAAGATCAGTACAAAACAGTTAATTCTAGTTAAATAAAAATAAACACATAAGCTTGGATGATATCCTCACACACAGTGTGTGTTACTTAATTTCTTAGGGTTAAGTCCAGCTTCATTTGTATTAGTACAGCTCTAAAGATAACATTTGAAATAACTTTAAAAGAATAAAGGACTTTATTATGTCAAACACTAAGTTTGTAACAAACTCTGAGAATTTAAACAAATAATTTTTAGGCAATTATAAGTAACTGTAAATGCCACTGGTTTTTAGTTTTAAACAAATTCAATTTATAAATATGCAAACTGCAAGAAGAAAAAGGTGATTTATAATAATAAAATCTACTACTTAATTTCTAGTAATCATATCAGTATTCTAGTTGCTATACACATCTTTAGGAAGTGGTATAGGAAAGCCAAATCATGCATTTCTTCTATAGGTGGTCTTTCTATATAATTAAGAAAAAAAAACTGGTAAAATGTTTTATAGCTTTCGAAGCAACATATAAAACCATTATTTCATCTGATGCCCTTAATCTAGTGTTCCCTATTATTATTTCTATTTTTTATTGTGCTAAATGTCTTCATATTTAAACACATTTAAGGGTACATAAAATGTCATCAAAGGTGTATAACATAATTTACCTAAGCATTTTCCTGATTTTGAATACATACACACCTTTTGATTTTTGGCTACATAAAACACCAGGAAGAACATATCCCAGATTATTTTCTTGGGATAGTTCCCCAATGGCCGGATAACTGGCTGAAAGGGTATGAACATTTTAATGATGCTATTACATATTTCCAAAATGTAAATTTTTGTTTTTCCCATTATAACATAACTACTTTTCTCAAAAACAGACAAACAAAAAGTCTGCCTTGTGGGGCACAGTGGAAAGAACTCAGGCTTTGAAAACAGACAAATTTATGTTCAAATCTCCAGTTCAGTTTACTTGATTTTCGATAGTTAACCAACCTTCCTGCCCTTTTTCATCGGCAAAATGAGAATAATCCAAACCATCCCATAGGGTTGCTATGAGGATCAGAGATAATGTGTGTATATTCAAATACGGCATGTGCTCAAATAATAGAGGCAGTGATTGTCGAGGCGCCGCATAATGTCTGAGAGCGCTGGTTTCAGAGTGACACAGGCTCACTCTGGAATTCTGGCTCTGATGCTGTGTTAGCTCTGTGTCCTCAGACTTGTCACTTAACCTCTCCAAGTCTTAGAATAGCCTCTTATCTCACAGGGCTGAATGGGATAACATGCAAATACTTATCAGAGTGCCAGGGGGCGCCCGGCCTGGCATTCCACCCTCCATTCAGTCACTGACCGGCAGAGGGAACATAAGATGGCTCTCCCCATCTCCTTCAGATCAGGACAGATCCCTGATACCATATCCGCATCCGGCCCATTTCCTTTTTTTTCTTCTCTTCCTATTCTGCTTCCTTCGTTCCCTTTACAGGTTTTCACTCCTTCAATAAATCAATCACATGCACCCAACTTCTCATTTCTCCCAAGTACTTTTGTACAACTATCACTTTTTAGTAACAAATATTTTCCTGTTTTCTTTAATTCTAACTTGAGCCATGTCATCAGGGGAAAGTTGGCTAATTTTTCGAAGATACAAATGTATACTTTCCCTGCAGTCTCAGACTCACACAGGAACTTACGTTGTTTTCCATCGCAAGGCGGCGAACTGCAGGAGTTGCCAGTGTCTTCTGGCCCTTTATCTCCTGGTGTGTGTGTTCATCATGCGACACAGCAGGGGTTTCCACAACATCTTCTTCTGAATCTGGTAACAAGGTAAAACTTAACTTCAGTTGGAAATACAAACAAAAAAAATCTCAGTGGCCTATGTAATATCTTAATAAATTCAACTTGAAGTTTGTCATCTAAATGCATTAATAGTTGAATTACTTCAGAAAAAGGAAAACACAGTTATCTTAACAGCAGGGGTGGCATAGGGGTAGGTATATATTGGTACCTGGTACTGTTTAATTATTAGTACCTGGTGTATACTTCACTTCTGTTAAAATCGCTGCAGCTACAAGTTAAAAAATGAGTTTCTTCAATGAATTTTAAAACATGTATTTTAAACACTTTCCTAATAAAATCCTCATTTATAAATAGTATGAAAAAAGAATCAAATATGGGGTAAATTATATACAAGAATCATAAAATCTATGACAATCTTAGACACTTTCCTGAGATGATAAAATACTTAAAAGTTTGCTCTGCTTTGAATATGGCTTACAAGACATGCTGTAGCTAATGCTAATTTGGTTGTTCTTTTCTCTATGGAGTCTTGATATTAGAAAAACCATCTCAGGCTATTAGCAAATGTATTTTTACAAGCCAAAAAAAAATGTTTTTGAGAGCATTTAATTGTCGAAGCCTGCTGTTAGGAAATCAATGATGTGTAGCAGAATCTGCCTGAATTGGTAAACTAAAGATTGATAGGACTTCTCAAAATCAACAGACAACTGGGTTTGCTTTGATGCTTTGACATACAACTCTAGGCAAATAAAAATTTTCCACTGCTGCAACTATGGAAAGACAATCTATTCATTTCTCTTCACTAGTCTATGAATTGGCCCAGTGGAACCATAAAAAAATTCCCCTAAGAATGAAGAAGAAAAGGGAAAAAAAAAAAAAACTTGTATTGTGCACCTATTAGGTGTCAAATACCACACTAAATATGCAATATCTTAATTTAATCTTCATTCCAGCTGTGTGAGATAGGTGTTATTATCCCCATTTTATAGATTTTTTTAAAAAATGAGGTCTGAGAAATGAAAGAATTGGCCCAAGGACACACACCTAATAAATCCAAGAGCTGAAATTCAATCGTTGCCCTGAGTCAATCTGTGCTGCTTCCATTAGTTCATGGCCCTAGTAAATTTTCTCTCTGCTCAAAGGAGCTGGAATACAATTCCTATAGTTCAAGGCATAATTGACATTGAACTTTCAGAATCCCTTATATTGTCCACATCTGTTAAAGTTACTGGAGAGACTAGTAAGAAAGATTAGCATTAGGAACTAATCAGAAGATTCAATTGTAGGAACCCCAAATACTAAATACTAACTTGGTAGTTTGAGAGTTCTCATGTACAAAAAAAAAACTAACTTGAACAATGCATATTTGCTGAAGTAAGAGAAATGTATAAATATCCAAATATATATCAAAATTATTATGTATTTCCAAAAGATCAAGCAATTTGCTGCAACTCATCTTTCTGGAAAACATTTTGTGATATATTGGCTACATAGTACTACCTTTTAGAATAACTTGAGTGTAAACATGAATGACAAAACAAACTTACTTGTGAGGAGTCACTCATATTATTTGTAATAGTAATGTATTAATAGTTGTCGGAAGAACACTCTCTTATATAAAATACCATCTTATTTCATAGCACTTTAAATAATTTTCAGTGTTGTAACATATTTTCTCCTTTGATGATCACAAAAATGTTATAAGTATGCAGAGCAGATTTCTCAATTTTACCAACATGGAAACAGACTCTAAGGGGGATGGAGTTAAGACTAAATTCAAATTTCAAGATTCTCCCCAACAAATGCAATTTCGTGGTTCTAGCATTGCATTCTAATGTGAGACTTTAGTTTTTGGTGATTGATCTTTTAGTTTATGAATTAGAGTACAGTTTCACAAGCTTTAACTAAATTTTAAGAAAGAACAAAAGAATTCTGGTAAGTAAGCACTTTTCCTCATGAAGTCTATCAGTTCAGTGTTGATGTAATTCCTCATGTGAAGCAAATTTACAATAAAACCACATTATTTCAGGTTAATTAAATAAAAGAGTATCTTGAATTGGTAAAAATAACAAAACTGTGAAATTGCAATATTCCTAGGTATTTCAAAAACTATTTTCAAGAACATTAAATAGCCTAATCAACTCACTTAACTGAGTGAAATTCTTTTGAAGAAAATGTTTTGAAATACTAAAGTTTTCCAGTATGTTTGGAAGCCTTTCTTTATACCACAAATATAAACTTTAGTTCCTGTCCAAATGATCATAAAGTGAGAAATAATGACATCCAAACTGATGAGATTTCATTGCACTTTCTTTTTCACCTCAAGTTATTAAAACAGCTAATTCAATCAATCAATCCACAATTAGCTGTACAAAATTAACAGTTATAGCTACCCTTTTTGAGCATCTACTATGCCTAGGCATCGAACTTGTAATTTATGTTATTGAATATAATTTAATTAAATGATATGCTATATTCTTGGAAAAGTTTTATGTGAAAGAGCTTTTTTAAAAACTCTCAAATACTCTGTATTAATCCTGTAAACAATTTCAATATTATAAAGTCTACGTACTTATGTAAACTCTAAATTGTATTGTTATAGCAGAATTTTGTTAATATGTATATGTACATTGTTAGAAATTCAGTTTCACTGTTTTAGATGCCAAATGGAGCAGATACTCATCTTCTCTGTATTAAATTTTCAGTGGAACAAAGTGGTTAGGAGCATGGGCTTTATTAAACAGAGCTAGGGTCAAATTCTAGGTCTACCACTTAATAGTCATGTGATCACAGGCAAGTTATTTAAACTGTGTCACAATGGTGATGTGTTTAATGCTGATAATTATATAAATATGATTAAATGAGATTGTGTATACAACACTGGCACAGAGAAAGCACTCAATCAATGATAGAAGTTGATGCTAAAGGGTAAACGCAACATAATGGCAGAAATATAGTAGTTTTATAAAGTATACTGCTAACGCTTATGTCCCTCTTTCTCTTCCCTTATTACTTTCCCATGGTGGCAGGAATCCTCAATTAGGCACAGTAAATGTATGTTATTATAATATTATCTTCTGGGACCACCATTGTATATGCGGCCCATTGCTGACTTAAACGTCACTATATGGCACATGACTATATACACGTACACACAAAGAGGAAGCTGGAAAAATTAGTTTCACCATTTGAAGTGGCTATTAAAGCAACTCCTTATTTTGAGAATCAGTAAAAGGAAAGAATAAAGCATTTATTCTGTCTTTCCAGTAGGAACTTTATGTATTTCATAGTAACTAATAGCCCCAAGTGATGAGAGGAATAATGCCAGCTAGTAACATTAAAAGAATGACAGAATCCAAAAATCACCATTCTACAACCACTAAAGCAATTATTGATTTAGGAAGGATTTCAAGTGCTATTATAAACTACTTATATAGTGCCAAAGTAACAGCACATACATAACTTTCAGGTTACAAAGGGAAAAACATAATTGTACAATGGAGGGGTAAGGGTATCACTGTCCTGATTCAGTGTTTAAACTTAGCATCGCCACGGCAGCTCATCAGAGGTCATGTGTGTCCTGATGTAAAGCAGTATGAAGTACACAACATCATCCATGATGTGTTCCAGTCAAAACATTTAACTTGAACCCAGGCTTTAAATCTTACTTCCAGTTTGCAGGAAATATAAGGACCGGAGGAAAAAGTTAACACCATGAAGCAACAAAACAAATCCAAAAGATTCAATACTCTGCAAAACAAATGGCAGTCTCTGCATGTCAGTGTCATGAAACTAAAGTAGGGGAGGACGAGATAGACTAAAAGACACTTAAGGGATGTAACCAGCTGCAATGTGTAATCCTGTATTCGATCCTAGTTTGAAAAAAAAACAATTGAAATTTTAAGGACATTTGCAGACAATATAAGAAATTTAAATATTGTCTGGCAATCATATAAAATGAAAATATATTGTCATGAAAACAAAGGTTAACCAAGCAAACAGATTAGACTATAGCATGTACAGTATATTATTTTGATAAAAAATACTTATATGTATATATATGTCCTACAAAAATATCTGGGATGATATACATTAATGTGTTAAGAGTATGATTTCTGAGTAGTAGGAATATGTTTTTATTTTTTCACTTTTGGTTTTCTGTATTTTAGAACTTTCTACAATGCACATATCCTGCTTTCATAATAATAAAAATTAAATAAATAATAGGAAGCCTTCAATAAGCCATCTTCCAAGTTTTAGAGGCATGTCATAGTAGAAATTATTCTGAACAAGAATTCAGGACATCTAAGTTCTAAATT
The DNA here is from genome assembly GCA_963575035.1 of Avahi laniger. NCBI lineage: Eukaryota > Metazoa > Chordata > Mammalia > Primates > Indriidae > Avahi > Avahi laniger. The sequence continues at coordinate 20,013 of CAUYSK010073153.1, forward strand.
TGACCGTGGTGTCTCTGACTATTCAGCGAATTGTCCTTTCTTTTTTTTTTGAGACAGTCTCACTCTTGCCTGGGCTAGAGTGCTGAGGCATCAGCCTAGCTCACAGCAACCTCAAACTCCTGGGCTCAAGCGATCCTCCTACCTTAGCTTCCTGGGTAGCTGGGACTACAGGCACATGCCACCATGCCCGGCTAATTTTTTCTATTTTCAGTTGTCTCTGGCTAATTTCTTTCTATTTTTAGTGGAAACAGGGTCTTGCTCTTGCTTAGGCTGGTCTGGAACTCCTGAGCTCAAGCAATCTTCCTGCCTCGGCCTCCCAGAGTGCTAGGATTACAGGCGTGAGCCACCACACCCGGCCTGCACATTGACAGTTTTGATAAAATTCTTTGTTGTGGGAGCTATCATGTGATTTGTAGAATGTTTTGCAACATTCCTAGACTATACCCACTAGACATCGGTAGCACTCCGGCCCCAGTCAGGACAATGAAATATGCCTTAAGACATTGCCCCATGTCCCCTACAGGGCAAAATCACCCCTGGTTGATAACCACTGAGCTA
>CAUYSK010073154.1:0-47155 GCA_963575035.1 Avahi laniger
CTTAGCAACTGTCAGTTTAACCCTTATGGCTTACTCATGTTCTAATTGTACCAGTTAATCTGGGAGGATTATTTCATTGAAACTTCTTTGATATTTAAAGTACATTAATTTAAAAAATAAAATAAAAATATAAAAGATGAATGAAAATATATTAATAAAAATAAAGAGATTTGTTCTGTTAACTTTGAAATCCATCAAAAAGCTGCACTTAAGGACCTAGAAGGCCACATGCGGCTTTAAGTCCGCAGGTTCCCCACCCCTGATATAAAATCCTTTAGATTATAAGTTTTACGTAGCAATAAGACAAAAAAAAAAAAAACCCTGCAAATCACATACAAACAAAACTACAAAACTAACAAAATTTAAATGAGCCATATTGATTTAATACGAAAGATTTTTTTTTTGCTTCAACTAAATTGCAGATTGAATATTTGAAGGCACTGATTTCAATAGTGGAGAGTCTTCCGAGTCTGCATGGCTAACCGTGCATATGCATGGGGCCACTCAGTTTTCTCCACAGCATCTCTGCTGAGAAAGCCCCCTTCCTACGGCGTGGAGTGATGCCATCTAGTATTCCCTTGGTGTAAACTTGTTATTAAAACATTAAGACCATCTCTGCTCTTTTGGACAGAGGTTGGACATTCACAACTAAAAGGCACTTTTCGATGCCAGAACTATCCCAAACACTAACACAAATGCCTCTTTATTTCTGTCCACTCTTAGATGGTTTCAGAGGGTAGCTCTTTGGGGATCCAGTTGTAGGTGGGAATCTTCTGTTAGCTCCCCCACCCTGCAGGAAGACCTATGCCTTATCTGCAACGTTTTGCTTGACTCAATACAGAGTGCTGATTTAGAATATGTAGTAAGTAAAATAGCCAGAAAAGGAAGTTTTTGGTGGCTATTATTTAAATAATAAATCTTTGAAATTAAAATTTCATCTATGGTTCAAATCTTGCCTTGGTCAAGATTGCGTCTTTCTGCTTTTTCTTTCAGTAGACAATTTTCTTGTAAAATTTCATTAGATTAGAAAAATATTACCAAATTTCTATCCATACCTTCCATTTCCTAATTGCTGACAAAGGATAATGGACTTCTATTTTTATGGATGTTAAAATGTTAAGTAATGACTCAGGAATTAAGTAACTGTATAGACTTTTTAATATCAATTTTGTGATCAACATTGCCAATATATCACTTTACTATTTCAAGAAGAAGAATAAACAACAGCAAACAAATCTTTTTAAAAGAAACCCAAATCATATCAAAGATTCCTCATGGTAAAATACATATTTTTCTTCTTTTAAAGAAAAGATGTCCAAAATCAATTACAGTCATTCTTTTGACTGGTGAATAGATAAAAGGACTTTTGGCCTAACTGTCAGCTGTTTCTTAAAATATAGAGCAAGAAATGAAAGTTAATAATCTCAAGCAGTGTTCATGGGCTCTCTGAGGGGATCTTTCAGAATTAACTTATCCTACATTAATCATCTGGAGATCAATTACTGATGAAATTAAGGAGTTCCAAGATGCTTTTCTGAAGCAAAATCCTAAAATGCAACTGATATAAAATTATTTAACTCAGAAATTTTTACCTGCTGTGATCTGAATGTTGGTGTCTCCCCAAATTCACATGTTGGAACCTTATACCCACTGCTATAGTGTTAAGTAAGAGGTGGGGCCTTTTGGGAGGTGATTAACTCATGATTGCCAATCTTAGTCTGTTTTGTGCTGCTAGAACAGAATACTTGAAACTGGGTAATTTATAAAGAGCAGAGATTCATTTCTCGTGGTTCTTGAGTCAGGGAAGTCCAGGATCCAGGGGCTAACATCTTGAAGGGGCCTTCTTCTGCATCATAACATGATGTAAAGCATCACATGGGCAAGAGAGAGAGAAGGGGGCAAAAATCCCGTTTTTACAATGAACACGCTCCCATGATAACTAACCTACTCCCATGAAAATGGCATTAATGCATTCATGAGAGCGGAGCTCTCATGGCCTAATCACCTCCCGTTAGGCCCCACATCCCACACTGTTGCGTTGGGGGTAGAGTTTCCAATACATGAACTTTGGGGGACACATACGAACTACAGCAGTGGCCTTGTAACAGAGATTGAAGGACATGCTCCTGGCCTTTTCACCATATGAAAAGAGGCGCCGTCTATGAAGCAGACAGTGAGCTGTCACCAGACACTGAATTTGCTGACACCTCAATCTTGGACTTAACCTCCAGAACTGTGAGAAATAAATTTCTATTATTTATAAATGACTCGGTCTAACCTATTTTGTTATAGCAGCCTAAACAAAGACAGAAATGAACTATTGTGTTATAATAGTAGACCTTTAGTGGCTGAAATATAGAAGACAAAGAGCATTCAAAGAAAAAGAATGTTTCTTTATAACTAATTCATTAGTGTAGTCAACAAGCATTAATTGAATATTTAGCCCTTGAACTAGATATTGGGAATACAGACAAGTCAGTGGCTTTACATGTGTTATTTCTTTCTCCAAGAATGTCTTCCTACTAGTTCTCCATCTGGAAAACTAGTTATTCTTCCAGATTCAGTTCAAAGGATATTTCCTGTGCAGAGATAATTAGTTTATCAAGCCTGTGTGCTTCAATATATTACTTGTATATTGTATATTATTTGCATATAACTAAATAGTAAAAGTAATGTAGCTAACTCAATGTATCTGCTAACTTAAGTGTAAACTCTTCACGAATAGGTATCACCATTAACCTTTTAATATCTTTCCTTCTTGTTTTTTAATGTACACTGGTTTCCTTTATAAAATTGTAGTAATCATTTTATTTCATTCTCTAAACAGTATTTGAGTAGCATTTAATCATGTGGTTAAATATTCTTCAAATTCATAATTTTTATTGGCATTGTAATATCACATGTATGTGATCATAATTGGTTTAGCTATTACTCTATTTGTGGATAATTAGGTTATTTCCAATTTCCTAGTATTACAAAAAATGCTGAAATTCTTGAAGATAAATACTTGTCCATATCTCTAATTATTTAGAGTTTTAGCATTTCCGGGAGTGATATTACTATGTCAAATAATACAAGCACTGTTAAGGCCAAACTGTTCATGAGTGTATCATGCACACCCTTACCAACCCTAGACATTATTGTTTCAAAAACCTTTGCCAATTTTGTATGTAAGAAATATCTCTTTTTATCTCTTGATTATTACTGTTTATATTCTACTTTTGACCTCTGGACAGATGCCTTTTCAAACCATTTGACCCTATTTTCTGTACTTTTTTTAGGAAAAGAGGGGTTGAAAGGGTTAAAGAAAAAGAAACTTAAAATATACTTAAAGAATAAGAATGTTTAAGTAGGATGCATCTTAAGTCAATTTTTAATTGGTGATAAGTACAGTTATAAAAGTATTTACCATTGTGCTAATAATAACTTATGAAAAAAATACCCTTATCCTGCTCTTCAGTCACATATTACATAATTCTGTGTCATTATTTTCCCCCAATTTGCAGAATAATACAAGTTGTATCATGAAAATCCAAGAATTTAAAATAATATAATAACAACTGGAATGACATATCCTTAGAATGGTTAAAATTAAACAAAAAACAATAACAAAATTAGGAAAAAAACTAACCATACCAAGTTTTGGCAAGTTAGTGGAGCAAGCAGCTAGAATTCTTATGCTGTTGGGAATATAAAATGATCCAACCACTTTGGTAAACTGGTAGGTATTTTTTCAAGTTAAACATATACTTACTATATGGCCTAGTCATTCTGCTTCTAGATATTTCTCTAGGAGAGCAAAAACATGTATTCACACAAAAACTTGTAACTAAATGTTTATAGCACCTTTACTTGGAATAGCTTGAACTGGAAATAACCTAAACGCTCATCAGTGGGTAAATGAATAAACAATATGTGGCATATCTGTACAAGGCAATACTACTGAGCAATAAGAAGGAATGAACATTAATACATGCACAAATATGGATTAATCTCAAAATTATTATGCTGATTGAGAGAACTGAGGCCAAAAAGAGTACCATATACTTGTGATTTTGTTTATACAGTATTCTAGAAGATGCAAACTATTCTATAGTGACTGAAAAAAATCAGTGGTCTCCTGGGGATGAGGTGGAGGAAGGGATAGAACACAAAGCATCTTGAGGGAACATTTTGGAATGATGGAAAGTGTTATTAAATATTTCATTGTGGTGATGGTTTTATGGGTATGTACATATGTCAAAACTGATCAGATTGAATAGTTTAAATAGGTAGTTTATTGTACTTCTGTTATACTTCAGTTGAGTTAAAAAACAATTAGAAGGAGATCGTAGTGAGGTGGAATGGAATTGAATGTGAGATCTGAGCTCTGGCTCTCCTGTGTGAAGGTCTGAAAAACACCCAGCTCCTTAGGAAATGCTTTTCTCAGTTGTAACAAGAAAGGGTCTAGTTAATAGTGACTCACAATTGTAGATTTATGAGAGAAAACCAGGGTTAGACATAGTCTTTTATTTCACCATAATAAAAAGATTGCCAGCCATTCTGTTTGTCTGTAGGAATTGATTTGAAACATATTTAAGCTTGTTTTAAAAACCTAAGCATCTGCCATTTCTTGAAATATTAATATTAAAAAATTCATGAAAATCTATCGCCCCCTTCAATTCTACTTGTATGAGATCTAATATCTAGATTGGCCTTAGAGATTATCTGTTGGATCTAGCCATTTCAATGAAGTGTCAAATTTAATTCATGATGTCTGTTAGAGATTCTACATAAAATGCATTTGGGGGCTTAATTCTAAATGTTTAGTTTTATCAAACAGCTTTTTTTTTTCTTTAGTAAAGCATGGAAAAATCATTTTATTTTTCCAGATTCTAAAAACATACTATTGAATACACAAGGCATGCATATCCATGTTTTTTAAAATTATTAGTAGTTTGATTTGTTTGGACATAGTGATAGGTAGTAATCTATCATAGTATCTTCTTTTAAAAAATAAGTTATTCATCAGATGTTATCCAATGACCTAAAGCTGCCAAGTGAACATCTCTTCCATTTGGTTTCAGGTGAAGTATCTATGAAACTTTAAACCTTCTTTCATGAATTTTTTTAAACATATATATATATATGTGTGTGTGTGTATGTATATATAGCTGCCTAATTGAATTACAGAAGCTGAGAACTGAAAAAGACCTTACAGATGATTTAATTGTATCTCCTCATTTTAGTCTGAGAATGCTGAGCTTTAGGTTATAACACTTACACACATCATGTTTGGAAGACATGAGGCTTGAACTAAGATTTCCATTCCTGGTAGATCATTTTCTTTCACATCATCTGGCACACAATAGATGCTCAATAATATTTACTGACTAAATAAATGGGTCACTGTGGCAAAATCACACCACAGGCTATCTTTATAAGGTAATGGATGTGAAGGAAAGAGAAACAAGCTGAGGATCAGGAGGTTTCAGCTTGAACTCAAGCCTGGCAACTTTTGAAGTCACTTTACTTCAAATGGAGACCAATGGGTCTTCATTTCTTTATCTCTAAAATGAAGTAGTTGGTTTTACAATCTTTAGGATTCTTTCATTTTTAAAATGTATACTATTGAAAGTTAAAGACAAATGACTGCATTTTTATTTAGTATGTTAACTTGCAAGTAGATTTAATGGTCAGTGTGAACTTCGTAGTCTGATTATTGGGCTCACATCCTACCTTCTCGTTTTTACCAGATAACATTGAAATTGATCTCAGATTTTGAGACAAGCATTTACTGACATTTGTGACGGATAGAAGGTGGCTTCATAGAGGTCCTTAAAGGAAATAAGAGCAAAATAACAGACAAAAGGGCTCCTAAGAGAAAAGAATTATCACAATAAATGAAGGAATCTGTCACAATGGGAAGAGAGAACTAATGCAGGATACAAATAAGAGGCTTTTTAAATTTACCCTGCTTAGACTCCTGTGGTCACTTATGACCCTGGGAAAGAGAGAGTTGTGCTAAAGTTGAAAGCACTTTATCACCATAAGCTGAAATATTTCTGCTGTGGGATTCCTTCTGCCTTCTCATGGAAGGGATGAAAATGAAGAAATCTTTTCTCTACCAGTCACAGAGGAGAGGACTGGAGGTCAAAGTTGAGTTAACACCAGTGGATTGGTGATTAGAACAGAGCTGAGGTGCAGGTGGTATTTATGACAGGAACTTGGAGGTGGGGAGGATGCCATCCCAGACACCAGAAGTTGAGCAGATAGAAACTCCAGTGGATGTCAAAGGCCATTACCACCATGTAGGTTCCATCCTAAGCAGAACTGGCCAAGAGGAATGTAAACGGGCAGAGCCTAAGGACAGCAGAGAGGCAGAAAGATGTGTATATTTTATCTGAGATATTCACCATCCACTTTGGCATATTTAAGAGACACCAGAAAGGACAGAAGCCTTTGGAGGCAAGGACTGTTAAACTGCGGCACTTGCAAGAAGCACTGAAGTGGCCACACTTGAGATCCACAAGCAAGCAGCAACTATAGAGTCATTTGAGTTAAACTTTATTTTATAAAATGAATTTTAAAAATCCTAATTTTGTTGGTAAGATCATTATTTATATACTGATAGGAAAACATATTGTTAACCAAAATTGGAAGAGTAATTTCTTTCACATTACAAATATAATTGACTATTTTACAGTTTGTAACTTTGGTCCATACCTTAAAACCCAGGGTCCCAGGTTAGTCAAAGGGTCTCACATCAGGTGGTCCTTGGGGCTGTTGATCACCTACAATCCTTACTTTAGCCATGTAGCTCCAAGATAGCTTTATGATGTCTTCGTTACATTTCTCCCTGCTCTTTGTCTTGATTTTCCTTATTTAGTTTGCAAAGCTTCTGCTCCCTGGTTATCTTGCTGCCATTGCTCTTTGATCAGATCAAGGGTTTTACACAGACATCGCATATGTGCTGTGAGTAAGCTTGCTTTGCGTTCCTATCTTGTTATTTAACCATTTAATGGCATGGTCTCTTTGGGGCTGGATGTGGAGCTTTGAAGGAGTTTAATTTACTGACATTCATTTGCAGGTCCTGAAAAATCATTGCAGTGCTCATTCTATTTTTTCTTTTTAGGACTCTCCCCTTTGTTTGTGTTTGGAGGAAAGATGAGTTAGAAGAAGAGAGAGAGGAAAGAAGGGATCCATTTATTTTTTAATATTCATTTGAGAATTTAAGAAGAAACATCAAAGAAACTAATTTCACATCTTAATCAAAATGAGTAGATTCAGCTCATGGTAAAAAAATTGATTTGTAAAAATGCATTTGAGTTTGAACTTCAAAGTGGACTCAAAAGTTTTATAGAGGTTACTGAATGGTCTAAGTATTTTTTTGTAGATAGATTTGATAAATGTTTATTGAGGATTTATTCTGTGCCATGGCCTTCAGATGTAATAAGTAAATAAAATCACAGAAGATTCCTGGAGGTTATTGTTTAGTGTCACTTTAGGGTGAAGAAACTGAGGTAAAATTTGGTATGGCTATTAAGTGCCAGAATCAGGATTAGAACTGAGGCCTACCCATTAATATTCCATTGTGTCTCAAACCAGTACTTCCCCGTCTTAGTCCATTTTGTGCTGCAATAACATAATATCATACACTGTGTAGTTTATAATGAACAGAAATTTATTGGTTCACAGTTCTGGCGGTAAGGAAGTCCAAGGTTGAGGGGCTGGCATCTGACAAGGGCCTTCTTGCAGTGTCATCCCATGACATAAGGCAAAGAAAGAGCATGAGATAGAAAAGGGGGCTGGCCAGGCGCGGTGCCTCACACCTGTAATCCTAGCACTCTGGGAGGCCGAGGCGGGTGGATTATTAAGCTCAGGAGTTCGAGACCAGCCTGAGCAAGAGCGAGACCCCATCTCTACTAAAAAATAGAAAGAAATTAATTGGACAACTAAAAATATATAGAAAACATTAGCCGGGCATGGTGGCGCATGCCTGTAGTCCCAGCTACTCAGGAGGCTGAGGCAGAAGGATCTCTTAAGCCCGGGAGTTTGAAGTTGCTGTGAGCTAGGCTGATGCCATGGTGCTCTAGCGAGGACAACAGAGTGAGACTCTGTCTCAAAAAAAAAAAAAAATGGGGGGCTGAACTTGTCCTCTTATGGGAAACCCCCTCTTGCAATAACTAACTCACTCCACTGATAGTTAATCCACTCCAGTGATAATGGCATTAATCCATCTATGAGGGCAGAGCCCTCAAGACCTAATCACTTTTCATTAGATCCTGTCTCCCAACAATGTTGCGTTGGGGATTAAGCTTCCAACACATGAGTTTTGGAGGACACATTCAAGCCTTAGCGTTCTCTAATTGTAATCTACATATAAATCACCTGGAAGTCTCATTAAACTGTGGGTTTTAAAGCAGCAGCTCCAGGGTAGTCTGAGATTCTGCTTTTCTAATAAGCTCCCAGGAAAAGCTGATGCCGCTAGTTCACAAATGACACAAAAGGCCTTAAACCTTTCTCGCTTGGAGAGATAAAAAGGAACTTCTGTAATGACAAGTTAAGATAGAACAATTAATATACTTATCAGTTTGGTTATTTAGTATTTTTTTTCTTGGAAAATCTTATCTTGTTTTCTTCACTATCCTAGAAGATATTTGTTGTGAATACACTTGTTCTGGCCTGATCCAGCAAATACATAACATACCTTTGAGAACATGATCTGAAGTAGCAGATACTAGCAAGAAAATTAGTCAGTGCTTTTTCAGTGACTATTTTGAAACAGCAGATTGAAAACAAATCTAAATTAGACAATGTAGAGTAATATGGAAAAGAAAGTGAGTGACTCCTGGGAATATCGCTTCCTAAATCGGCTGTGTGGAAGATTTAACTAAAGAAATGAATATATCTCCACCTTTCCTTTTTAGGCTTTAAATAGACATTGGGCAATGCCACGTGTAATCTAAGTGGAATCAACAGTCTTCTCACTCAGTCAAAATTTTCCAAGTCAAGGCTGACATAAGATAAGCCATTCTAAGGGCTTTAGGATTGATGTACATTTCTTGTTAGTGTCCTTAAATTAGTGAATTCCTTTCTTGTGACTAAATGCATTAATAAAACTATTTTAAAATTCAGTTTATGATAGTCGAGATAAGATTTCACTGATAGTGGAGATTACAGCAGACAGTCCATTTCTAACCATAAAGTTTTCCAAATTTTAGAATAAATATTAGAGAAAGAAGGACTTTGAGGTGAGGATGTCAAGTGCCCCGAGCCCTCACTTCCTGCAATGTCAAGTGAAGACGTTCAGTCCAAAAGAAATTTAATGACTTGCTTGAGATCCGTCAGCTTCTTCGTAACATAACTTTTATTAGAAGTTTGGTCAATGGTCACAAAATCAACCACTACAAGGCCCAAGTACGAAACATAATTTAGGGTTATAAAATATAACATAAATGAAGCTCATGGGGAACGTGGTAAATAGCATAGGGGGTCACTGCTACACAGCTCAAGCTGATTATTTGCATATGAAAAGGGGGGCTCAGTGTAGCCAGATTGTCTGTTTTTTAAATAAAAGCTAGGAATCCAGAATTACATGCAAAATATTTATTTTTAAAATACTGATAACAAGCTGGATGTGGTGGCTTGGGCCTGTAACCCCAGCTGCTTGAGGATCACTTGAGGCCAGGAGTTCAGGACCAGCTTGGGCAATAGAGTGAGATACTGTCTCTATAAAATTAAAAAAAATTATCCAGGGAGGTGGCATGCACCTGTAGTCCCAGCTACTCAGGAGGCTGAGGTGGGAGGATCGCTTGAGCCCAGGAGTTTGAGGCGGCAGTGAGCTGTGATTGCACCACTGCACTACGGCTTGGATGATGGAACGAAATCCTTACTCTTACAAATAAATAAAATAAAATGCTGACAACAAATAAAAACGAAACCAAAAATTGTGCGAGTCAAACAAAACAAACAGGCAGGGAAGATTTGGCCTGTGGGGCTGCATTTGTACAAATGTACAAATCTCTGACCCAGGGCTTTTGTTCTCCCATCTACTGTGCTTTCATCAGTGATTTCTAGCAGCTTCCAGAAGCCCTGTAATTCCTCAGTGGCTTCTCCAGGAATTGAGAGGAGAAGAGGTGGATGTCGCTCTGGTCCTTCCAACTCTGTAACAACAAGGTATCCACATAACATTTATTTGGAAAGAAGGAGTCAACTGATAATCTCTCTTTCACTGCTGCCTCTTTAAATGATGTCTCAAAACTCAAGATCCCTCTCACTGTCATTGAGGCAAAAGCATTTTAATGTACAAGGCCAATTAGGAAAAATGAAATCATAAAATAAAAGAGGAATTCCTACCTCAAGAGGGAGCTATTCTGATGGGTATTGGTCAAATTTCCCCAATAATATAGCAAATTAATCCACTAATTTTGGCACTGTTTATTGTCAAATATTACCTGTGAAATGTACATATATATATATATCACATACATGTGTAAGAGAGAGAGTACACTTTACTCAGAAGTAGAATTATCACTTTTTTCCCTTTTCTTCATGGCATTAAAGGAGAACCGAGACTAGTCATGAAGATATGATGAGCTATTGAATACTCATGTCATTTGACACCAGAGTGTTGTATAAGGGTTTGAGGAGGTTATCAGTATTATCAGCCTTGCCAATCATTCCCAGTCTCAACCATTTGTGAGCATCCTGAAAAGTTGATGTCGTGTAATAGATGGCCATTTTTCTAAGGCGTAAATTCAAATTGCAATCTATGGTTGCTGTGCAGAAGACAGATACTTAAATGGTGGGAGAGATTAGAGTACCATTATGATCCCTCTGTGGCGAATGCACTTAACTGTCATTTTTGCTTGATGATCTGTTATAACATGGTCCAAATGTCACATCCCCTGACACCTTAACAATAAAGTTTATATAGGCACATTATTTCTGCTAGAGACATCTCTAAATTCTTTCTGTCCCTGTCCTAAGAAGGTGGATTATACATGGTATACAATTTTAAGATGACTTCATTATTTATATTATTTTTTATTATATGTGGGATCGTGTAGGGGTATGTAAAGACTTTCTGTTCCCCAAAGTTTACAGGATTTAGATTTAAAATCATGATGTGTGACCTCACACAATCAAATTTATGTAGTCATAGATTTAAGTGAGTCCTAGGAAAGAAGAAAACAGATAATTGCCATCAGGTGAAACTTTTTATAAAAATTACGAAAATTTTAAAATAAAATTATTGTCAAAAATAATCAAGCTTGTCTTCTTTTTCTATATTTACTAACAACTCTTTACGTGTACACTCTATGAGACATTTTGGTTTTGACATCAAAGCAGTAACATAACTCAATTCCATGCATAATTTGTTTTTGAACTGTGCATTCATAAACACATTTTAATGCATAATTAAGCTAAATTTCATTTGGTTTATTTCATTCCACTTCTGCAGAACATGTACTCTGTCATTTATGAATGCCTTAGGAACTCAATAATGAGACATTGGACTCGTTTTCTTAAAGTAAAATAAAAAAAAGAATGTCCTGAGAGGGAGAGGGATGTGATTTTCTTGACTTTCAGAAACGTTTGCTTTTATAACTGCCTGAGAGGCATTTTGAGGGTATACTCATGATATCCTAGCCACTCTCTAGGATTCCATGCTGAGATTTTGAATTACCATCTTCAATTACAGGATCATATGCTGATAATTAACTTCAAGGATTTCTCATAGACATATCTGCTACAAACTAAACTGCAGTAGCCACCACATGAATTAAAATTAAAAAAATTAAACTCATTTCAATTTCTTCTAACAAATGGCAAATGAAACAGATAAAGGCTTTCTCTAGTTCTACTTTACAGTTTAAAAAAAGACCATAATTTGAGAAGAATGTGTTTTTTTTCATTTGGCTATTTGTAGACTTTAATAGACTTGATGGTTAGACTTTATTGCTTTCTTAACTGAAGTCCTATGTTGGTATTGTGTTTTTGGTGTTTCAGTTGATTTTTTTTTTTTTAAACAGAAACAATTCATGTGTAAAGAGCTTTGAGCTTGCGGATAGCTTAGAGATGGTGAATCCCTATACATTATGTAATGATGCATTGTATCAGTTAGGACTCTAGATTGTAAACTCCAGAAAATGAAACTCAAACTTGCATAAGCAAAATAGGGAATGTAATATCTCATGTAACTAAAAAGTTGAGGAAGTCTGGCTGGCTTTCAAATATAGTTTGGCCCAAGGGCTAAAATGATATCATCAGGACTCTTTCTCTCCATACATTTGCTCTGTCTTCTATTGTTTTCTACCATAACTAGGGGCTGAGTTTTTAAGAACGTGGCAGGTGCTATGGGAATTATGTGGCTAGACTAAGGGAAGGGGCAGGGAGGGAGAGAGAGGGCTTTGGGAATGTGGAGTTCTGGTCAGAAGAAAAGATGGGTATGGGACTAAAATTTGAAATGTATTCCAGAAGCCAAATTTTAAGCATGTGACTTAGTAAAGGGTCTGCTATCAAGGAAAAAGGAGTTTTAATTCAAATTTTTAATTGCATCAGATTTTAATAGCTTGATTTATGCATCTCAGTAGTAGGAATATAGATGCCAGGAAGATCAGATGTTCATGTTCACTGGGCACCTTCTCCTTGAGTAACACTTAGGTGGCCCCGACTTATGTCTATTTCTGCAGCACTTCCTTATTTTGGCTTTGATTCTAATTCTAATATATCTGAATGAACACATGAATTCAATTTGTGAACAGTTTATTGTTCTTTTTCTTTAAATTCATATATATTTCTGATATTTTATTATGCATTGTTTTTATTAATCATCAGAGGAAATGTTTGTTTTCAAGTTATGGGCAGGAAGCTATCTATTGTTCTACTTATCACCTAATCCATTCATAATTTTGGAGCGTTTTGAAGATTTTTTAAGGTGGCAAAAATAGGCAGAGTAACTTCTTTTGCAAGTAAATTCTTAAGTACTAAATTTACCCTCAAGATTTACTTTTGTTATTAGGCAACCTGTTACGTTCTATACAGAGCTTGATTTAGCCATATATAAGGAAATTTAGAAGATTAGGTAGAAATCTACGAAATCATTTTTACCATCTGTTATTGATGTAGAAAGATGTCAAAGTAGCTGTCGGGGTTTTCTTCATTTTTTTCTTCCTTTCACCTTATTCTTCCTTTTTCATCATGCTTAATCTCTTTAACCAAGATTGATGATACGACACCATCATGCTCTTATTTATCCAAAACCCAGAGTCACCAAATATGCTTCTCTCTCCCTCAGTCCACATCAGTTAGTCACTGCATACTATTGATTCCACTTCCTAAAGTCTTCTTTTCTATCTGCTTCTTTTCACTCCACTGCTATGGGTCTTCGCAATTTTTCAACTATCTTCTGTCACTCTCCGAACTGGTTTCTGCTTTGAGTTGCCCTCATTCTCCCAATTCTGCAGTCTTAGCCTGGCAGTCAAGGTTATCTTTTTGACATGCCAGTTTGATTTTATAACTCCTTTTAGATGAATTCTCACAGGCTTCAGGATTTGGTTCAGATGCTGTGGCTTGGCAAATAAAGCCCTTTGTGTTCTGGCATCTGATACCTTATTCAGCTCAATTTTCTGCCTTGGCAGCACCTTCATCCTTTGCTCCAGACAAACCGAATGCACCTGTGTCTTTTTGTCATGCAGATCATTTTTGCATTTAACTTTATCCCTCTTTCTCCTTCTAGCTCAGTAGCTCTTACTCATCCTTCAAGTTTTGGTCCAGTCATTACCTTTCTCCAAACGGTGTTTGCAACCACTTGTGGCTGAATTCGAGGCCTTTTATCTGGCCTCCTTAGCACCTTAGCATAGCGCTTTTCACACGGGCATGTAGTTGTTGATTTACTTGTTTGTCTTCCACATGATAACAGGATGGCCTTGAGGATAAGGTCTGTGTCTGAAGTAGCACCAGGCCCTAGGGAGGTGCTCAATAAATATTTGCTGGCTAAATGTGTGATAGTCAATTTTATGTGTCAACTTGGCCAGGCTATGGTGCCCAGTTGTTTGGTCAAACACTAGACGTGTCTGTGAAGGGTTTTTGTAGATGTGATTGACATTCATAATCAGTTGACTTTAAGTGAAGCAGTTAAAGGTCTTAAGAGGAAAAACTAAGGTTTCCTGGAGAAGAAGGAATTCTGCCTCAAGACTGTAACATAGAAATCTTGCTGTGTTTGCAGCCTGCCGGCCTGTCCTGCAGATTTCAGACTTTGACTAAGACTTCAACTCTTCCTGAGGTGGCCACACTGCCCTTTGGATTTCAGACTTCTAGCCCCCATAATCATGTGCGACAATTCCTTAAAATAAATTTCTCTTCTATCTCTCTCTCCCTCCTCTATCAACAGGCCATATATAACAGTTCTATATGTGAGCTACAGAGATACATGGATATGAAACACACACATATATATATCCTCTTAGTTCCATTTCTCTGGAGAACTCTGTTGATAAAGAATGTATTAACTAATATGTTAAGTGTGCTCTGAATATATATTATACCAATCCCAATACTGTTAATATTATAGTTTGTTATTTGAGGATATGGAAAGAATACAATTTAGTTACATTTTAAGTTTAATCAAGCTCTTACAGGAAACTTGTTATTAAAATTTTATTTGTTAAAAAGTGTATGAGCAAAAATTTTAAGAGTTTAAATCTACCTTTACAGGTTGCATCTTTGTAGCAATTCATAAAATGAAAACAGGCCCTTTCCACTGGAGCCTTGGGGAGGCTCAGCTTTAAAAATTTGGTTTATGGGATTATTATTAGCAATCTTGGTTCTAGATCTTGTTTTTTGTTCATCAATACTTTGGCAATAGAGCTCTGGTCAGTTCGGCAAAAATAACCTGAAATTTAAAGTGTGGCTTGTTCTCCATTTTACATGTTTTTATTAAATGCCAACAAATATGATAAAGAGGGCCCTTTTGAGCTAATTTTTATTCATTTCCCTTTAATGTTCTATGAGGAAATGGAGTGCAACAATAGAATTTTACAGTTATTCAGGCACCGTCTTGTCCTTTATTTAGGGCATTAGTCACCTCAATGGACAGATTAATTTTCTTTCATCTGGATATCAGAAAAATAGGTTTCCAGTATGAAGCAAAAGTGAACCATAGAGAATAAGATAAATGTGCCCATATGAACTAATATTCTCTCTAAACAAGTAGGATCTTGAAATTTAAACAATTGCCAAATGGCTATAAGGTAAATGTATTTAAAAATAAAAGAAATTTTTGTGAAAAGATGAGTTACTGTAGCTGCAAGGTCAGCAGCCTTCTTGAAGGTAGTACTTTTGGTATTTGGTATTGTGCCATTTGAGCTAAGATTTAATTCAATATTTATGCCACTACTGTGAGTAAAGCACTATACTAGATGTTTTGGGTGACCCAAAAATGATATGTAACTTGAAACAGGTTGATATAGAAACGATAATAGAGGCACAAAAAAATGTTTTAGAGGAAAGATAGCTAAAGAGTGAGAATAATGCCAAGTAGTAAGAGTTGGATAGGGTTCATGGTGTTGGAATTTGAGATGGACAATGAAAAAAAATCCAGTATTTTGACTAACAGATTACTGGAGTGGGGAAGAGGTTTCCAAGCATCAAAACAATTTGAGCATCATAAGGAAGACACAGAAGGTGGAAAACATAAAGCCATTTGGAGCAGGGTTTCAAATCCAGATAATTGGAGAGGGAAATCTTGGCACTCAGGAGACCAGTTTAACAGCTATTTCAGTGATCCAGAAGAGCCGTTGATAACCATCTAAGCTCAGGAGGTGGTGGTTGGAGAGATAAAGGGGTGCATATGGCAGACAGTATAAAGGTATATTTGATATTTTAAGGTCTTAGATAAACAAACTTTAAAAACAGAATTTCCCCTCTTCATAAACAGACTTTTACTAATAATCTCAACTAAATTTGAAGAGAAAAAATTCAAACCTTGCAGAAATTTAAATATTTAATCATAGTGAAAATACATAAATATTTTTCTAATTTTTACTTCTAATGAAGAAAGGTGAATTTTCAGAGTGGAAAATAATAGAGTAAACTTCAGGCTACTACAAAAAGATAAGTAAGAGAGTGCTGAACTGTTTTGAGTTCAGATGCTCAGTCTGAATTAAACTTAATTCCAGGGTACTGAAAGGACTTGTGGATATGGTCACAGGCGGATTGTTTGTAATCTTTGAAGGACTGTGCAGAATGAGGACGAACAGAACACAGAGATGGGGGACAACTTGTTTCAATTGCCAAAGGTAGAGGTATGTGTGTTTTGGATGTGGGATGAGTGGGAGAATATATTTCTTAGGAATAGAATAATAAATTTAATAACAGTTCCTAGAAGAATTCTGGAAGAGACATTGAAGTACTCTACTGATTTGTGTATATAGAAAAAAAAGTGTTAAATATGAGGAGACATCAGGGATTCAAAGAACAAGTTATGCCCAATTTGATTTCTTTTGATTTAATTTTTTATTATATTAGTAGTGTATGTTCATCAAAGACAGTTTGAATCACTCAGAAAATACTAACACAACAAATAATGTAAATATAAACTTTATTGACATGTGTGCCTATTACTTGCTCTTATTTTTGGGGTCTTTTATATAATTTTTATTAAATCAAAAAGTACAAATATCATTTGTTTTAAAAAGGTTTTATCAAATAGTTTTTCAAGGCTTATAATGAAAATTAGCGTTCCCTTGTCCTATCATTTCCAATCCCAGAAGTAACTACTTTTGACTATTTAAGCTGTTTCTTTTGGAATTTACTTGTGAATTTATAAACAACAGATTTTTACTATGAACTGTTCCCCACCCCACTGCTTACCCTACCCTAGTTATACACATATCCATTCCCACTTTGTTTTCTCCCATATTGTATCACAACTTTTTGTTAAATAAGTATTGAGTGTCTATGTTATTATAATGATTACATAAATGTTGTTTCCAGCCCAGCTCCTCAGTATTCTATGATCATATTTTCTTTCTTATAAAACTTTGTTTTCTGTGGAGATCTTTTTTATTTGCTTAGTTTTTGATGTACTCATCATTAAGTAAATTGCTTATCAACTCATTCGAACATATAAACCAATCCCTCAGTTTCATTGTTTTCTTGCTGATGTATCTGGGAGACATATCTGGAGCCCTCTGACCTCAGGCTCCATGTGGATGAGTTTCTCTCTGAGCCTGCTGCTCAACTGGCTTCCTGGGACTCCTTCCCTTCATAGTCACCCTAGGGATTATCGTCACCTTTTTCTCATAGTAGATCCCCTTTTTCCCTGGGTTTCATGTTTTCCTATTTCTAGGTTTATTCTCTTGTTTTGGTGTAAGACGTCCTGTAGTTTCCTGAGAAATACTTCATGGAAGTAAAATTCTGAGACTTTATACATCTGAAAATGTCCGTATTTTACCTTCACTCTTATTCACAGTTTCTAGGTATAGAAATCTAGGTGGGAAATATTTCTCTTCAGAATTTTGAAGGCACTTCTCTACTTGTTTATATTTTCGTTTATCCTTCCACCTTTTTAAATGTAAATAGAAGTAAGCATGTATGTAAGTATAGATTCCAACTAATCCTTCTGTTTTCAGTCTCACCTCCATCTACCCTTATTTTTAAAGAATTTTTTCTTTTAAACATTCCTAAAATTTCAATATTTTTAGGGGGGACAAGTACAGTTTGTTACTTGGATATATTGTGTAGTGGTGAGGTCTGGGCTTTTGTGTACACATCACCCAAATACTGTACATTGTACCCAATGGGTAATTTTTCATTCCTCACCCCCCCTCACCCTCCCAACTGTGGAGTTTCCAGTGTCTATTACTTCACTCTGTGCTACTGTGTGTACCCACAGCTTAGGTCCCACGTACATGAGAACATGCATGTATTCCACCATTATTACTATATCCAGTTTCTGAGCCTTTCTGGGATTATAAAGTGTAATCAACCAACATTTTGGTTCCCTCGGGCACATTTTATTTTGTTCTGTTAAATTGATTACTTTTCAAATCCAAAATTTTATTTTTATCATCTTTTGTCTGTGGCCTTCTTTTGCATATTGTTTGTCCTTTTAGTTTTATGACTCTAAAAATTACTGGCTTTGTAGTGGGATTTTTGGAGGGAATGGAGATAAACTTATGTGTTCAATATGTCATTAGTCTCTATAGAGACATATTATTACATACTCTTCTGTAAACATTAGCTAAATAAAATTAAATATTTGCATAATATTACATGAAGCAAATGTGTCATCTTTTTTATTATTGTATCTGTGTATATATTTAAGGTATATAACATGATGTTCCTATATACATAGTGAAGTGATTATTATAGTCAAGCAAATTAACATTTCCATCGCCTCACATGGTTACTCTTTTTTGTGTGCATGTGCCATCTTTCTTATCCTTTCTTTTACTGTTACATATTTCAGTACTTTTTAACACCAGTGAACATTTTTTGCATAAATTTTCTTCAGTTTGTGGAAAATGATGTCAACTAAGAATGAATTTGCTAAGGGTAGGCTGCAGGATCCTATATTTGGCTATGTCCTATTAACTTTTTTTTTTTAGTGACTTTGATGAAGTAATTTTTCAAAAGCTTCTTTGCCTGTAGGATAAGGTTTAAGACAGTTTCAATTTATTCTGCATGATTCCAGAAGGCATAACTTGGATAAAAGTTTTAAGGAGGCAAATTTTAGTTTAATAAATGAAAAAAATTTAATACAGTATTTAGAGTCATCTTACTAAGGCTGCTTAGTAAGAAAGTAGGCTCCTCTTTGCTAAATAATGAGCTTTAGAAGGGCAGGGGCCATCTGGTTCCCTAAAGTTCAACCAACCCCTAGCACAGTGCTATTCCAGAGTGGGCACTTAATAAACACTAATTTAATGTTGAAAACATTTATGCTAATTAGCAACTTGATAGAGTTGTTATAGTAGGAGAGATGTCTGTTCTTAGTGAAAAATTTACCTCTAAAACCCTGCTATCTAAAATATTCTGCATCTAAAATGAGATCCTGAAAGCCAACAGCTGATAACATGAGAAAAAAATGAATTCAATATCTAAAAGTCTTTTTTCTGACATCTGCCTAGAACCATCACCATTAGTGATACCACATTAGACAGATAACTTGCTCAGATATGTTGTTTGTTTCAACAGTCAGAAGATTAATGGCCTAATTTGCTTTAGTAGTGCTTCACATGGCTCCATTTTTTCTGCCCTGTAATCACAGACCATTGTTCTCTACTTAAACCTGATTGCAGAGAGAGTCGTTTTTCCCTATTGGTGTCCTCTTAATTTAGCAGAGTCATTTCATTTTTATCATTTTTCTGCCAAATAATGAAAAATCAAGTTACCTGATGAAATATAAAACTTAATCATACATTTTTATGTTTAATGCTTTTTCTCATTTTATATGTTAACAATTTTCTTGCATGTATATTTGCCTTTTTCCTTGATATCTGCGTTTTGCCTGAACAGTCATCATTATTTTGCCTTATATACATGTTTAGTGTGGCCTAGGAATTTCATGAAATTTATATATGGTAAAAATCTTAGTTCTTTATAAATCATCTGTTATTAATTACTATGAGTATAAAGCTCAAAGTTATAATAATTTGCAAAGTCCCTGAAAGACACATTACCCTTATTGCTCTCCCTTGTATTGCTAAATAGTCTGTCTGTTTTCACTGACTTACAACCAGCCATTTCAAAATTTAACATGGAATTAGCAATTCTTGAAAATATTTTCCTAGGGCTCTCCCTACTTTTCTTTCTTTTTTTTTTTTTTTGAGACAGTGTCTTACTCTATTGCCTAGGGTCGAGTGCAATGGCATCATCATAGCTTACTGCAACCTCAAACTCCTGGGCTCAAGTGATCCTCCTGCATCAGCCTCCCGAATAGCTGGGACTAAAGGCATGCACTACCATGCCCAGCTAATTTTTCTATTTTTTGTAGAGACGAGGTTTTGCTATGTTGCTCAGGCTAGTCTTGAACTCCTGGCCTCAAACGTTCCTCCTTCACTGACCTCCCAAAGAGCTAGGAGTTGCTGTGCCCAACCCTTAGGGCCTTTTAAATAGAGACTGTCTAAATCTAAACTCTCATGGCACTTTATCTCGACGGACATTATTTAGCCATTTGACCTTGTATTTGTACTGGTTAAAAAGAGCTTATTTTCTTCAGAGCAGGATCCGTGATTGAGACCATGATTGAGACCTCTGAATTTCCTGAAAATCTCTATGGAAAGCTCAATAAATATTTGTGGAATAGGGTAAATTATGTATATATTTGAATCTGAATTTTTGTAGTGATAAAAACTCATTGTATAAATATAACAGAAAATAATATTTTGTTAACTGACATCAGAATTCCTATTGTGAGGGGAACTGCCTTGCTTAGAAAAACACCTTGATAAACTTCTTTGTCAAGGAGAAGGGGATTTCCCAAGATATATCATTCTGAATAAGAAATGAATGGGATTTCGGGTTGTAGGTGAGCAAAAAGAGGGGAAAGGAGTGGAGGTAGATAAAGGAATTTGTACTGTTGGGAGAGGCTGCCAAACCACATGGCAGGAGTCTTGCAGACTCTGAAGGAAGTATAAAAATCCTGCTTTGGTGAGGCCAATAATACAAATTCGAGAAGACACATGACTAATATTCATGTTGACATTGTTTGTGTTGCTCTGTGTAAACCCCCAGAGAATATGGCTCACTAAGGATAAAGCGTGAACAGAATAATATTGAACCAACCACTATAAGCCCAAACCTCCATTCAAGGCTGCTACACAAACATACCTTGGTTAAGTGGTCCATTTTGTGTTGCTTATAG
This sequence comes from Avahi laniger, assembly GCA_963575035.1. Classification (NCBI taxonomy): domain Eukaryota; kingdom Metazoa; phylum Chordata; class Mammalia; order Primates; family Indriidae; genus Avahi; species Avahi laniger. The sequence goes on from CAUYSK010073154.1 coordinate 20,852, forward strand.
CAGAATAACTGAAACTGAGTAATTCATAAAGAAAAGGAATTTATTTCTCACAGTTATGGAGGCTGGAAAATCTAAGGTTGAGGGGCCACATCTAGGGATAGCCTTCTTGCTGGTGGGGATTCTATGTGGAGTCTCCAGGTGGTGCAGGGCAGCGCATGGCAAGGAGGCTGAACATGCTAGCTCGGGTCTCTCTTCCTTTTCTTATAAAGCCTCCAGTCCCATTCGCATGATAACCCATTATCCCACTAATCCATTAATCCATCAATCCATGAATTGACCCTCTTGACCCAATCATCTTTTAAAGGCCTCACCTCTCAATTCTGTCATAGTAGTGACTAAATTTCAATGTGAGTTTTTTTGGGGAGAGGAGATCAAATATTCAAACTGTAGCAAGTGGTTTGGAGAAGGAGTAATCAGGAAAATTGAGCTGAGTCCTATATTTGTGTTGGTATAGAACAGAAAGAAGAAAATAGCTATAGCAACTGAGACACACTAATTAGAGATCTGGAGCCATAGCTGTCAGTGAGAATTAGCAGAAGTCATTGGATATCACATAGCACTTGGATAAGGAATAGTCTTTCTAATTTTATTTACAACTCAAAGGCAGTGTGAACCTAGATGATACCTAGGTTACTTAGGCATGGCTGAGATGATCAAAGACCTGAGTCCTCCAGTATTTATCTCGCTAATGATAGGAAATCCAATTTCTGACAACTGGCCAGAAATTCAGTAAAGATCAGAAAGTTATGAAATCATTTAACCTATGATATTACTGATATTTAAATGATATGCCTCATGATAAAACTAGCTGTATTAGAAAACTAAGCATATTATGCATCAGGTACTATTTAAAGACCTTATATACCTCATATATGGACCTTATATGTATGTTAAATTAAACTTATGGGAGGCCACTGTTTTGGACTGAACTCCTGCACTAGGCCCCAACAGACCAGGCCAATGGAGTTACTTGTGCTAGGTGCCAGATAATCAAACTGAACTTTAAAACAGGCCAATTATTCATGAAACATGAGATGCATGGCAGTCAATCAGAAGGGGCTCAGTTCCCTAAATGGCATGATAAATTTACCTGAGACCTCTGTATTAACCTATAAAGAAGTTAACTTCATCATGATCAACTCACTTTTTGTTTCCTGTTCCTGCCTTTTTCAGCCTTTTTCTACCTGTGAAGCCCATTTCCTCTGCTCAGCTCATCAGAGTGCCTTTTTATTTTTATAGCTGGGATGCTGCCCGATTCATACATCGCTAATAGAAGCCAATTAGATCTTTAAACTTAATTTGTTGAAATTTTGTTCTTTGACATATATTAACTCTTCACAATACACTTACAAATAGATAGGTTGTTATTTTAATTTGACAAAAGAGAAAGTGAGAAACTGAGGCATAGAGACATAAGTAAGTTGCCTCAACTCTCAGAGACACTAAATAGCAGGACTAGGATTTGAACCTAGGTAGTCTAGTGCCAGACGCCATGTTATTAATTACTACATGTAGTATGTACTACTGTACTGTTTGGCATAGTCAAAAGTCTGAGCCACAAAAGAAGGTGAAACCATCTTAAGGTATTAAGTAAAACAAATGGTAGGTCAGCAAGGGTGAACAGCCCTGCCTTAGGGTTCATCACTGCTGTTTCTTACCTATGGTAGGTACTGTTGTGAGTTATTTAATGCTTTGATTCTTAATTTCTTCAACTTTAAATGAGAAACATACTTAACTGCGATGCCTTTTGTGGGAAAGTTTTGAGAACAAATGAATATATAATTGAAATATTTGAGCAATGTAAAGAAAGGTCCCGTAGCAATTAGAATGTCATGTATGAATATTAAAGATCATTTGAACCAAGTTCATGGTCCAATGGAACTGGATAGCATCTCAACAACTTTTCAACTTGAGTTGAAAAATGGAAACTACAAGTAATTCAAACTTACAAGGACATGTCCTATATCTTAAATATTTTCTTAGTGATAAAATGAGCCGAGAGGAAAAACAGATCTAGATTGGGTGATCCCTTGGCCTTAGCCAGACATATTTTTAAGAAAAATTTCTCATTTTTAATTTTTAGAATGTCATCATTGCACACTAAATTTGTTATATAAAGAAGGCTTAGGACGTTCCCCTTTGTTATTAATCCCCATTGTGGCCAAAGGCAAGAGTCAGTGAGGAACTGGCAAGCAAATAAAAGTCCTTGGATCAGAGTCCATAGGAAACTAAATAGTGGCAGCCCATTGATCACCCACCCAGTCTGGCAATTTCAGTGCAATTAAACTAGACTCAAGACACTAGGTATAAAGTGTTTCCCAAACAGATTTAAAATGGGTAAGATGAAAGCCTGTAGCGCTTTGCCAGGATCAAAACAACAGCCACTGTGAAGAGACAGAAAGAGTCTCAGTGTATGTTCAATTCCTAAAAAACAGTAATTTGAGCAGAACATCCACAATGCAATATAACAGCATTATTTTCCACTTATAGTTTAAAATAGAGTTATTGCTTCCCATGAGGGCAGAGATCTTTATAAAAGGGAAAGGTTATTGTGATAAAGGCAGGGAAAGACAAGCTAAAAAGGGAAAACAATAAGATCATCAAAAAAGAAAACTTTAATTTGTAAAAAAGAAAACACTTGGACTATATTATATTATTGGTTTTAAAAATTATAATGAGGACTTAGGGGAGGGAAAAAGACGAGGAGGAGGGAAGGAGTAAAACATGGGAAAAACCACTGTTCTTAACCTACTTGATCCAGCCTGAGCTAAGTCTGGTGACTGGTCATTGGCATTGAGATCCAGGAGATTTCGTCTAATTTTACGTAAAAAGGTTGATTAGTTTTTAAGAATCTTCTGATTATTTTTTCTTACTTTTTTTTTTTTTTGTCACTACCAAGAGAGTGCAATCTACAAAGTGGGGGCTGGGACGTTTGTTTCCCAGTTCTTTCTGTGTGATTTCTGTAGAAGGAGCTAGATACCTTGAGGCTGTGAAAACCAGACTCTGACTCTGCCCTCAGGGAACTTACAGCTTTATAGGGGAGACTTGTACCTAAAATAATATTTAAAAGTTAGAAAATAATAGATCTAAAAATGTAGTTCAGATAGAGTCCCATGGAGACTTAGCGGTAGGAAAGATTACTTGCGTCATTGAAGATGTGATAAGGATTTATGGGGAATTCAAGGGGCAGGTCCCAAGAAGAGTAAATCTTTGGTTAGAACCTAGGGTATGATGTAATCTTATTTGTGGTGGTTGATATTTAGAGTTGCAAAAGTGGCCCCTTGTCTGTGGTGGACTGAAATTTTGGGGATGGACTGGATCATGATTTAGCAGCATATGGACCTGATCTAACCCTTTCATAGGCTTTAAGTCACAGCCAACCACTGCTCCCCTTTCCATGTCTCCCAGGGGAAATGAACCTGGTCCATTCTATGGTGTTGTGTCAGAACTCAGAAGAAAGGATTCTTTACATGTTGAATTTCACTCATATCATTTCATGCACAATATTTACTTATGTATTTGCCTTTACTTAGTGATTTAGTTCTAAAAATTCTTTGCAAAAAAGTCCTTGGATGACACATAATATAAGAAATTCAGTTTAGTTATTTTTTAAAAATTAATTAGTTTTTTAAAATCAGGGTCTCACTCTGTTGCCCAGGCTGGAGTATGGTCGCATGATCATAAGTCACTGCAGCTTCTAACTCCTGGGCTCAAGCGATCCTCCCATGTTGCTAGGACTACAGGTACACACCACCACACCTGGCTAATTAAAAAAAAAAATGTAGAGACAAGGTCTTACTATGTTTCCCAGGCTGGTCTTGAACTCCTGCCTTCAACCTATCCTCCCACCTTGGCTTCCCAAAGTGCTGTGATTATAGGTGTGAGCCACCATGCCCATCCTCACTTTATTTTTTAATGTATTTGTATTAATTCTATTGAATGAAAGATCGATTAGAGGAAAATCTATTAATAATTAGTAATATTTGCTTTGTATGACATTGCATGCTCATATGTAATCACAGTGAAGAATCAGAGGGCACCCTATATTATATAATGTGAAATATTTTAAATAAAGATAATCTTGAATTCTGCTTTAGGTTTTCACCGAGGCTCTCAATTGGGTATGTATAAAAAAGCACATACATATAAAATATATATATAATTTTTCTAGCAATTTATTAAATATGAAGTTGGAGGAAAGAAAGTTAGTCAACCCTGAGAATTTAATGATTTGTTACTTAACATCCCTTGCAACATTGATCAAGTCTCAGTTCACAATTGTTACAGAAGTATAGACTTTTCTCCTCTTAATGGGGAAATAACAGTGAAAATCTCCCCAACATCTCTCCCATTCATTTCTGTCTTCCTTTAATGAGTGCCAGATCTATTTCAGACCTTCATTCTCTTTTCTCTATACTATGACAGGAACCTCCTAATTTGTCTCACTGCCTTCTGTTTTTCTCTGCTCTAATCCAACCCAACTCCTGAGAAACTAATCTTGCTAAACAAAGCATGGATTGTGTCATCTTTTTACACAAAATTCTTCAGTAATTCCCTATTGTGATCTGATTTAAACTCAGATAGCTTGACTTGATTTCCACAATCCATTTGTTTCAGATATCTCATATGTTCTATTTGAAGTTAATAACTGCCCTGTAAATATTTCCACCTCCACACTTAAGTGCATGCTCTCTGGAGAGACCTCCCTATTATTTCTAGCTGTAGAAATTGTTATCATTCTGAAACGTTTGACCTTAACAAGTGCTTTCACCCTGACTCTACCATGCCTCCACCCCTCCCAATCCAGCTAAGAGAAAATGAGTTATCCTTTCTCTGAGCATCCAAACTCCTTCTTTGAGCTACCTCTGTGACAGTTACCACATTCTACCTTGCATTATCATTGTTTGAGCAGTCATTTAAGCATCTCCTATACTGTAAAATTCTTAAAGACCAAGGCCACATTTTATCATCCTTATATCTCCCAAAGAACCTAGCCCCAGTGGCCTGCACATTGTCGTTGCCTAATAAATTCTGTTGCTTGGAAGATGTATTTAATGTAATGTGACTTACTAAAGGTTATGATTGTCATACATCTTATTTGGAACAATTGGGGGTTTCCAATAATTTCTTTGAGTTAGTTGTCCTAAAATTCCTGACATATTTTTAGGTCATATTTCAAAGTAAAATATTCTAACTAGAATCTATAAAACTGGACATGGTATGAGAAGAGTGACAGAAAAGGAAATGCTACAGATTGTACTTGTGAATTTGTTGAGCTCAGGATAAGGAAGAAGCATCTGTTCCAGAAATATCTGCTAGTTAAGACCCAAGAAGTCAAACATACCTAACCATCATGCATATCACATTCTTTCAACAGGAGGTGCCAAGAAGAAAAGGAGCAATCTACCATCTGCTAGGGGCCATCTGTTTCATAAGACCTATTCCTTATTTAGTGCCATTGGAGTTTTCATTTCTTTAGAAAAAAATGATCAGCATCGTCAAAGACCCTAAAGAAGAGCACATGACAACATTATCTAATGGCCATCTCAGTTAGCAGCAGCTTCTATTTTTCTCCAAGTTGTTTCCCTGTTGCATTATGTCTTTCACAACGTGTGTAACGTAGAAAGAGCACAATCTGTGAATTAGAAGCCCTGAGTCTGAATCCTAACGCTGCTTCCTACTAACTTATCTGAGGCAATTGCCTATATCCCTGGCCTTAGAATTCTTCCCATGTAAAATGGAAATAATATTTACCTTACAGGATGTGAGCCAAATGTAAACTCCATGAAGGGAAGAATCTTCATCTGTTTCGTTCACTGAGGCATCTTAAGCTCCTAAGACACTGCTTAGCACATAGAAGATGCCCTTTAAATACTTGTTGAATGTGGTAACACTGAAATGAGATTGATATCTATAAAAATGCTTTAAAGACTATTACCCAAGTAATAAAATTATAGGATAAGAAGCTTAAGGGTCATCTAAATTCATCTTCTTGGTTTATAAATGAATGAACTGAGGACCAGAAGGATTGACCAGCACAGACTTTACAGCCACACAGTATGGAGCTGCACAGTAATCCTGGGTCTCCTAAGTCCTGGCTCCATTCTCGTCCGCTGAGCCATACCTTCTCCTTTTTCAAGGTGTATTATCAATCCATTACCTTAGTACAGTACTTTACAAACATCAGCCTTGTGTATACCACCTTCTATATTTTTACAATATTTACACTTTATTATTTACTTACAATTTTTCTTTAGGTTGAGTTAAATCATCAAACTTAAATACTTACTTTAGCCTTGTCTTGTCTTAAGCAATAATGTCCATGAAATAAAAATTTGTTGTGCAAGTAATATTTTTTTAATATGTATTAAGATAAAATATGTAGACTTACGTGCCACCTGAAACTGTTTTGCCTATTTCCAATAGTATGTGTATATTCCATGTCCTTAGGGAAACACTGTCTAAAAATATTTGTGACATATTATGACTCTATGTGAACATCTTTCATGGAATAAAATAGGAAAGAAATTTCCAATACAGGCAACTCACAAGGTTTTGTGTTAGAGGAGAAAAGAGTAATGAAAATATCAAATAATTTGGAAATCACTATAGAATTTTCTCTTCTTGTATGATCTCAGTGGAGGTGAAGAGACAGATCATCATGCTACTGCAGTGGGTACAAATTTCATATCTGTGAACTTGGATGTACAAATATGGGAGTTTATTTCTGTATAACTGAACTTAGATCTTGTGCCTCCATTCCTGATATTGTTGGAAAATTTAATTTGGTTACTTAGAGGTCAACATAGACACTAGCAAATTTTGTCTCTCTCTCTCTCTCTCTCTCTTTCTTTTATTTTGCATAAATATTTCATCAGTTAAGGCTCTTCTTCCTTCCCTTTCTCTTTCCTTCTCCCATGAGGGATTTAAGTTCAGCCCAGGGCAGGATGGGTGGAGTAGGTGGAGCTCTCGTGTGTCATGCTGACATTGGCCTTCATTGGCTTTGCTGGAAGTTGTTCTCTTTCCTGCTCGGATAGTTTTCTCCCTCAGCCTACATCTGCTGTCCAGGGTCTACCATAATTTCCAGCTTGCATGGCCCTCGCCATGTTGCCTGATAGTATCCCCTCAACGAAATTATGTGGTTCAATCTGATTCACTGATTCTCCTCAGACCTCTTGTGCCACCCATTTCTAGAGGAATGGGGTGCTCTCTTATACAGACATGGCCTGTGGGGTGTCTTCAAAGCCTTTTACTTTGGGTAAAGTGGGTGTTCCACTCTACCTTAGGCTGCATGTGTGACTTCTCTAAAGGTTTTGCAATCTCCTCTCACTGTGCTCTGGGAAGTGAGATACTACTAGTTCTTTTGCTTTGTGATTCCCCATAGTTGTTAAGGGTTTCTATTTTCCTCTCACCCGAATTCCTGGGGCTTCATATCTGAACCCAGGTCCTCTGTTTTTCTCTCTCTTTGCAGATTCCTTTCTTTCTGGTTCAAAGGAATTTTTAAAAATGTGTTCGCATGTGTAGTAAAACTATGGTTCTATGTCATCATTATACCATATTTTGTGGTATATTGTATGAACTCTATAAGCTAAGACTGCCAGGCTATTAGTCTTTTGAATCTCATAAACCACTTTTCTTTCCCGTAAGAGCCCAGATCTTACAATTAAAAAATCTTCCTTTCAATCCTATTAACTTTCTGTAGGTAAAAACCTGAACCCTGAAAATCCCTAATCCTAAACCATTCTCACGTGTACCTTTGAATGAATGGGGTCAGGATCAAATACAGGGAAGCTGGAGGAGAGGGACACTTAAAACTCTTAATACATTGCACATGAAAATCCTTCATCTGTATATGCACCTTAACTGTTACTTTATTATCTTTGTTTTTCAGGCAAAATCATTCTAATCCCTAATTTGTTTTTTTAGTTCTGAAAATACTTAAACAATTTTGCTGGCTCTGTGGGATCTTCATTTTTTTGGGTACTATGGCTATAAAGTAGAATAAACATCTATACTTATGTAGCATTTTACTTTTGATTTAAAATCTTTTCTTATAAATACCTCTAATTTTCTCCACAATTCCGTTAGGGAGATATTACTCACAAAGACAGAAAAGTGAGGCTCAGAGAAGTATAACTTTAAAGTAGTAAGCATAATTTAAAAAATGACAAATTTTAAAATAAAACTATGTATATCATTTGTATAGTATAAAATTATATATTTATATATAACACAAATATATTTATATAAATATATATTTGAGTAGGTAGAAATATATACAGTATATTTATAGTCAAAAGTGTGCTACTAATATTAATTGCACAATACTTTAATTATTTTGGAATTAATTTTTTTATCCACAAGATATATGCACATAGTTAAAAAAAAAAGTTGCACTGAAAGGTTCCCTGACCCACCCTAGTTCTCCACTTCAGAAGAAAGCATTTTCAAGTCTTAGAGAAATTTCACCTGCTATTTACCTCCATATTTCTAAAAATATACGCTTACATTTCTATTTTTTGGTCTAGCAATTTTAGACAATATCTACTGATATCATGTAAAAATAGTTGAGTATTTATCATTATTCCAACAATATGATTTTACCATTTTGGCCAAATTAATGGTTGGTGTTTACATTGCTAAATCTAGGTACATGTTAAAAACTGCTGAGCCAAGCAGTACACTATTACTATGTTTACTTTGTCTTAAAACTTTTGCAATCCTAGAGTTAATAATTATCTTTTTATTTGTTTAGTGTTAATGTGAATTTTTATGAATCTAAGTGGCTTTGGACATGGAAAAAAGTTCTTACAACTTTTGAGTTTTAAACTGATTTATTAAAGATATATATCATAAAACTCAGTTTTCTTTAAGCCTTTAAGTTCAACCTATGTACCTTATTATTACATTTTAAAGTTAAGCATATTTTTAATAAAATTAACATTTTTTTTTACTTGTTCTTGGATTAGAATTCATGTAGTTCAGTTTGAACAGATTAAATTCCTCTAAACAAATGTTTCATTAATATACAGTTTGTTAAATTGCTTTAAATATTAAAACTTCATTCATAAATTTAACATATTTGATATTTTAGCCTTTCAGATGTCCAAGGGGGCAGATTTATAACTCTAATGAATAAAACTTTCTGAGGACCTAATAACTAATATAAACCTAATAAATTAAACTTACAAAAGCATACCTCATTTTGTTGTGCTTAGCTTTATTGTACTTCACAGATACTGCATTTTTTACAAATTGAAGGTTTGTGGTAACTCTGCGTTGAGCAAGTTTATTGATACCATTTTTCCATAGCATATGCTCGCTTTGTGTTTTTATGTCACATTTTAGTAATTCTCACAATATTTCAAAATTTTTCATTATTATTATATCTGTTATGGTGATCTGTGACCAGTGGTCTTTGATGTTACTATTCTAATTGTATCACGGCATCACAAACCACACCCATATAAGATGGTGAACTTAATATATGCTATATGCGTTCTGACTGCTCCACTGATCAGCTGTTCCCCTGTCTCTCTCCCTCTCCTTGGGCCTCCCTATTCCCTGAGACACAGCAATATTGAAATTCAGCCAATTAATAACCCTACAAGAGCCTCTAAGTCTTCAAGAGAAAGAAAGAACTGCATATCTCTCACTTTAAATCAAAAGCTAGAGATCATGAAGTTTATTGAGGATGACATGTTGAAAGCTGAGATAGGCCAAAAGGAGTGGCCTCTTGTGCCAAACAGCTAGCCAAGTTGTTTATGCAAAGGAAAAGTTCGTGAAGGAAATTAAAAAAGTCCTACTCCAATAAACACATGAATGGTAAGAAAGCTTATATGGAGAAAGTTTTAGCTGTCTAGATAGAAGATGAAGCCAGCCACAACATCCCCTTAAGCCAAAGCATAATCTAGACAAAGGCCCTAACTCTCCCTTCAATTCCATGAAAGCTGAGAGAGGTGAGAAAGCTGCAAAAGAAAAGCTTGAAGTTGGCAGAGACTGGTTCATGAAGTTTAAGGAAAGAAGCGACCCCATAACATAAAAGTACAAGATGAAGCAGCAAGTGCTAATGTAGAAGTTGGAGCAGGTTATCCAGAAGATCTAGACAAGATCATTGCTAAAGGTGGCTACTCTAAACAACAGATTTTCAATGGTAGATGAAACAGCCTTCTATTGGAAGTAGATGCCATCTACGACTTTCATAGCTAGAGAGGAGAAGTCAATGCTTGGCTTCAAAGCTTCAAAGGACAGGCTGACTCTCTCGTTAGGGATTAATGCAGCTGGTGACTTTTAGTTGAAGCTAATGATCATTTAGTATCCTGAAAATCCTAGAGCCCTTCAAAATTATAAATCTAGGCCGGGTGTGGTGGCTCACGCCTGTAATCCTAGCACTCTGGGAGGCCGAGGTGGGTGGATTGTTTGAACTCAGGAGTTCGAGACCAGCCTGAGCAAGAGCAAGACCCCATCTCTACTAAAAATAGAAAGAACTGAATTGGACAACTAAAAATATATAGAAAAAATTAGCCAGGCATGGTGGCGCATGCCTGTAGTCCCAGCTACTTGGGAGGCTGAGGCAGAAGGATAGTTTGAGCCCAGGAGTTTGAGGTTGCTGTGAGCTAGGATGATGCCATGGCACTCTAGCCCAGGCAAAAAGTGAGACTCTGTCTCAAAAAAAAAAAAAAATTATAAATCTATTCTGCCTATGCACCTCCATAAATGAAACAAAAGAAAAAATCCTGGATAACAACACATCTGTTTATGGTATGGTTTACTGAATATTTTAAGCCCACCGTTGAAAGCCTCTGCTCAGAAAAAAAGATTCTTTTCAAAATATTACTGTTCATTGACAATGCACCTAGTTACCTAAAAGCTCTGATGGAGATGCACAGGGAGATGAATATTGTTTTCATGCCTGCTAACACAACATCCATTCTGTAGCCCATAGATCAAGGAGTAATTTTAACTTTCAAGTCTTCTTATTTCAGAACTACATTTTATAAGGCTATAGCTGCCATAGATAGTGATTCCTCTGATGGATCTGTATAAAATAAATTGAAAACATTCTAGAAAGAATATACCATTCTAGTTGCCGTTAAAAAACATTTGTGATTCATGGGAGTAGGTCAAAATATCAACATTAACAGGAATTTGGAAGAAATTAATTCCAGCTCTCATGAATGACATCAAAGGATTTAGGATTTCAGTGGAGGGAGTAACTTCACTAAAATTGATAAGAGAACTAGAATTAGAGGTGGAGCCTGACAATGTCACTGAATTGCTGCAATTTCATGATCAAATTTGAACTGATGAAGGGTTCGCTTCTTATGGATGAGCAAAGAAAGCAGTTTCTTGAGATGGAATCTACTCCTAGTGAAGAGGCTGTGAACATTGTTTAAATGACAACAAAGGATTTAAAATATTATATCAACTTAATTGATAAAGCAGTGGCAGAGAGTGAGAGGATTGACTCCAATTTGGAAAGAAGTTTCAATGTGGGCAAAGTGCTGTCGAATAGCACTGCATGCTACTAAGAAATCTTTCATGAAAGGAAGAGTCAATCAATGTAGGAAAATGTCATTGTTGTCTTATTTTAGGAAATTTCTACAGCCACTCCAACCTTCAGCAATCACCACCCTGATCAGTCAGCAGCCATCAACATTGAGGTAAGATCCTCCATCAGCAAAATTATACCTCACTGAAGGCTGATGATCATTAGCTTTTTTTTTTTTTTAGCAAAAAAAGTATTTTTTAATCAAGGTAAGCATATTGTTTTTTAGACATAATACTATAGTGTAAAGGTAACTTATATAATACACTGGGAAACCAAAGCATTTTTGTGATTTGCTTTATTGAGATATGTGCTTTATTGTGGTGGTCTGGAACTGAACCCACAATATATTCCAGGTATGCCTGTAAATATACAGAAACATACACACACACACACACATACACACACACACATATTTAATTGGTAGATAATAGTTATACATATTTTTGGGGTACTTGTGATATTTTAATACCTGTATACAGTGAAATGATCAAATCAGGGACATTGGATATTCATCACTTCAGTGATCTTTTCTTTGTGTTGGGAGCATTACAATTCTTCCCTTCTAGCTGTGTTGAAATATACAATAAACTACTGTTGACTATAATTTTCCTACTATAATTTCTAGTATTATTGAATACTAGAACTTTTTCCTCCTATATAACCATATTTTGGTGCTGCTTAACCAACTTATTTTCATCCTCCCATCTGCAGTGAAACATATTATCTTAAACATTCCAGTATTGTTTGTTTATATACTTGTAAAATTCTTCTACACTCAAGAGCTTAAAATCATGAGACTTAACATGTCAGATTTTCTTAGATATTACAAACATTTTAAATAATAAACATGCAGGTTATCTTAAAGAGAATACAAAATATATTAATACTAAAAGTTTGTCGTTCTCCGTGTCTTCTGTACTTAATGCTGACGGTCCCCAGACTTGTAGTTACTTAGCCAGGTTAAAAGTCTGAAAAACTTGATAATTCAATGTATTTGCTTAGAGGTCAGACATTCTAGACTGGGCCTGAGGATGTGAGGACTGCAAACTTCCAGTGTGATTCTACCCAAATTATAAATGGACACCCTGGGATCATTCTTACAGTCACTGTCCACGGGGGCCTAGAAGTCTACTCTCTCATCTGGTGTCTAGTCTTGCAACTACCCAGTTTGTAGTAACTTTTTTCATGTTTTATCTGGGTTGGGTAGAGAGAAATCTAACTTAATGTCGGCTGCAGCTAATATTTTTTTTAAACCTCTTGATTGGGTCCAACTTAAATTTTTATACTGTGAGTACAGTTTGTATTATTTTTTAATCAAAGCTCTTTCTTCCAACTTTTTTTTAAAGCTATGTAATAGTTTTTAGTTTGGTTGCCCCTTGGCCACAATTTTGTAGTCATTTTATTGATAATTATTAATATTTTTCATGCCCTTTTTACTAATTTTTGTAAATGCTTCATTGGGTGTGTGAAGTCTATGAATAATTTTTCCAAATGTTCGAACGCAGTTCCAAACACGGTCAGTTCCTTTTCTTTTTTTAGCCCTGCTGAGCTCTCTCCTGAAGCTCTCTGTTCCGCTGTAGCCACCTCAAAGTGTTCTCTGAGTCTGGTGTGAGCTGTCTCCCTGAGATTTCCTTTTGTCGCTCTCCTATTTTAGGTCCCCAGTTTTCTAAGTTTGCCATTTCTTCCGCTTTCTGTATTTCAGTCCTCATTTTACTAAAACATGTTGTCTAGTAACTTCCTGTTGACTCTGTTTTGGATTTCTGTGGGAAAAATTGGCTTTTTTCTTGTCGTCCTGCCCCGCAAGCACTGGGATTTCAACTTCCTGTAGTCATTTAGTCATTTCTGGGCTGGCTTTCCCTCTTCCAAAATTTCATTGATATCCCTTGTCTACTTTGGTCTCTGATGTCATTTTAATGGAATTTATATTATATTTAATATATATAAAATGTATACATATGAAGTTTCTGCATTTTATTTCTAATTTCTTGCTCTCACTAGTTTCTCCTCACCACCAGGCCAAAGGACTGCTCGGCAGAGTAACTGACACATATTAACTCAATATTTGCTAAATGAAGGAAGCTACATGAAGTTGTTGATATTCTAACATACTATTGCACAAACACTTCTAGTTTCTCAAAAAATGTGTTACTTTATTTAGGTATAAGTTCTAAAGGAAAGTTTTGTTGTTGTTATTTTTCTTTGTTTATGACTTTTAGCTCATGTTCTTCTTTTTGTTCTATTATATTTCTCCAGGACTTCTCACTCTTCATTAAACCTCGTGTAAAAACACTCAAGTTTATCCCCTTGTTCAGGTCTTTATTTCCTTATGAAGGCTCCCATGTCCTGTAAAACTTAAATAAATGTACATGCTTTTCTTTTGTTTTCTCTTTTGTTACAGGGACCCCAGGCAATGAAGCTAAGATGGGCAGAAGGAAAAGATGGGTAGAATGTATAGTAGGTGTGGGTATGCATCTGTGTTCTGTATGTTTGTCTTTCTAGGGTAGAGAAATAGGTATAACATTGAAAAGATCCAAAGAAAAATAATCACAGAACGAAAATGTTTGAAAAATGTATTAGTTTGCTAGAGATGCCATGACACAGTATCACAGACTGGATGACTTAAACAAATTTATTTTCTCACAATTCTGGAGGCTGGAAGTCCAAGATCAACACCGGGAGCAGGGTTCATTTCTTCCAGGGTTTTGTTCACTGGCTTATAGATAGCTTCTCCCTGTGTCTTCACTTAGTCACTTAGTGTTCTCTGAGTGTCAGGTTTCTTTTTTTAAATTCTTTTCAAGAAGATTGTTTTCCAGGATGTTTTTTGATAAAGGCATTTAAGGAACATTAAAAACCTGAGATCTTTATCCATAGAGTAAAGTTTATTTATTTATTTATTTTTCTTTTTGTTTTCTTTTTGTTTGTTTGTTTTACAGCCATGGAGAAGGAGTAAAGGTTAAATAGTGCTTATATGTAATTCCTGCTATTAATAATTAACTAAAAACTGATGTGGGTTCAATAGACAGCCCTAAATATTTCTTGGTAAGTTTCTCAATTAGGCACAAAGTGTGACAATGGCAACTATTAGAATGACTATACCTGAAGCTCTCATGTTCTCTATTCAAGGGGAATCATACAATTGATTTTCTAAACTGACACTGTTTTAAAAGTGAAAGTGGGGAAAAGACTATCAGTTATGCAGCAACATTAGGGATAAACCCGTATTGTCCCAGACAAAGGGAGACGTGTGGTCTTCTTACTGATAACTGTAGATTAGATGGGGAGAGACTGTCTCAGTCTGGGCTGCTGTAACAAAATACTACAGACTGGGTAGCTTAAACAAAAGAAGTTTATCTCTCACAGTTCTAAAAGCTGAGAAGTCCGAGATCAAGGTGCCAGCAGGTGCGGTATCTGGAGAGAGCTTGCTTCCTAGTTTGCAGGCGACCATCTTTTCTTTGTGTCTTCATATGATCTAATTACCTCCCAAAGGCCCCACCTCCTGGTACCATCACATTGGGGTTAGAATTTCAATTTTTGAATTTTGGGGAGATACAAACATTCAGTCCATGGCAAAAATTCAGACCTAAAATTAAAGTAGGAGAAAGTTGGTGTAAAGGTTCTGGGGATATCCAGGATATTGATGGATTGTCATATGAGTAAGATTCAGGACTGCCATTTTAATAAACAGAATAGACTATATGTTGAGTCTATCTGAAGGGAAACATATTCGATGAGGAAATCAAAGTAATGGTTTTTTGAAGTTTGAGATTAGTCGTTAATCAAATAGGGTTTAAACTTATTGGAAATAAAAGTGGTTAATCAGTTGTGTCGTAATGAAAAGCATTACCATATTCTAGTGAGGGAGCCTTTTGTACAGTATCTTCACTAAGAAGTGAAAAACAAAATAATCCAGGGGATGGATACACTTGAAGCTCGGACTTGGGGGGGGCAAGGACAACATACGTAACCTAAACATCTGTACCCCCATAATATGCTGAAATAAAAAAAAAGAAAAACAAAACAAAAACGCCTCCCCCAAACAAAAACCTCAATGCAAAACATAATGTGCCTCCTCTTCTCTTTATTATAAAAATAGTTCATTGTGCTATTCATGGGTACTACCTTTATTGTTAACTAAATGACATCCTTTTTGATAGAACAAAATGACTCTATAAACTTTGAAACTTAATTATGACAATATAATTAAAGATAATTTCCTGTCATTATAGATGATTTCAAAAATGTCAGGCAAACTTACAATCATTTTCATCTTGACTTGATATTAGTAAAATTATTGATTTTTTTGCAGTTTTTATTCTATTTTAGCCACTTAGGTGATGCTGAGTAGTGCTCTCATTTGAATTTGTTCTTCATCCTGAAATAATTTTTCATTAGTTTTAATTTGAAGAGAAAACATGCTGCTGTGTGAAATTTAGAAAATAAATTATACACACACATACACACCTGTACAATGATAGAAGATGTCAAAAAATTAATAAAGAACATATTTCAGAATAATTTGCATTTATTTCTTAATATTTAAAAATAAACAATTGCTTCAAATGTGCAGATGATTTAACAATTTTTTTCAATTTGCTTTCTGATGACTTAACTTGCAGTAGTAATTATAATAGTAACAATTTGATTCTAATAGTTTTCTTGAAATTTTCTTTTATATTTTTCTGCACATTTTTCATCATGACATTTTCATTTGAAATAATTGGACTGGATTAAAAAATGTCAATAAATTCTTTTTAGTCCATGGAATCCCGTATCTCTAGCTGACTAGTCATAGAAAACAAATTATATTATGGAAACATCAAATTATAATTTATTCACATAAAAACAGCTCAATGGTGAGAGCTATTGATGCTTAAAATGTTGATAGGTCTAAACAGACAAAGAAAAATATTTGAGACATTATTATATCTTGGTGAAATTTTTGGTCTACAGAATTTTGATGAAGAAAATATAATTAAAAAATCAGTTATTACTTGAATGTAAAGACAATAACATTGGTCATAATATACTGAATCATGATTCTAATGAAGATTTGGGTTCTTTTGTTTAAAAGGCTGCCAATATCAAGTAACTTAATTGCTGAAGCAATTGTCTTTATCCCTGTTAACAAAGGATCTTGAATTCTTTTGTCTAAAAAGTAACCAGAGTTTCCATGGGGGGTTAGGTATGCCTGTCATACTGGCAAAATGTGTATATAATACTCTTCTTGCACTGTAAAATAATCAAGGTATGCTAAATTCTATTCCGATTATGTGGGGTAATATATTAACAGAATAAATTTAACAAGTATAGTCAACTACTGCAATATTGTTTTGATGGTCATATTTCTATTTTCTTCATTACACTACAGCTTGGCTATGCCTGCCCTTAGAGTTATGAGAGCTGCAACATAACTATTTGAATAATTTGGTAATGCACAGGTTATAGAACACTGATGTACTTAACAACTGTGAAATTTCTTCTACTCTTCTTTCATTGAGACTCAGCACTAAATCAAATCATATGTGCCATAAATTATAATGCCAAAAAAGGAAATAAGCTAAATATTCATTAATAAAATGTTGGTAAATTATGGGGTGTCCATTTGGAAAAAAACTCTCAAAAACATAGCAATAAATGATAAAGAGCAAGTTGCAGGACTCACATATATTTAAATTTATTTAAAATATATAATGCACATATATAAGCTTGTATCCTCATAGGAAATTTTTGGAAAGAGATAGCTGGAGTGATTAGGGGAGGGAAAGGAGGCTTTTTATTTTTTGTTGTATCTTTCCATATGGCTTGATTTAAAAACAAATTACCATTACTGTTTCAAAGCTAATTAGTTAAAAACAAGAGACACTTGCAAAGATATCTATAGACAGCTTACAAAATAAATACAAATTACAAATCTACATAAAAATGTATGCCAATAGTATCTTAACATTGCAGCCAGATTTTTTAAAAGGTCCTGCCAAAGATGGATTTTGTTTCAAGAACAATTTTTGATTGATAATGATGTCATACTGGTTTCAAATTATAGCCTAGTCATAGTCATAGCCATAATTAATATTATTAAAACTTTTAACTCTCATGAGTTCCATTACAGAATGCATTGGCGAGGTCACCTAAATTTTACTACTGATTCTGGGTCTAAAAATTATAGAGTAAATATAATAAGGTTATAAAATTAAGAAAAACCACATTGTTATCTGTGGAAACACATCTCACCTCTACTTTGCTCAAAATCCTGCAATGTTGAATGTTATCTACATTTATTGTATAGGGCCTTCTACCAAAACTTTTAGTAGTCCACATTTTTGAAGAAATAAGCTCTTTACAATTGGATTGAAACATGAGCATTTTTGTGTATCTCCCTCCAAGTACTGTGTATAATGTAGTCTTGTTTGCTTGTCTTGGTTTCCCAGCAATCTTGGTCAAATCCAACCATAGCATACAAAGACCTGTGGTTTCACAGGACAGTCAGAGCACATTTCTTTCTGTACAATGTATAGATAACTCCTCCAGTAGGCAGTGAAAGAGGTTCTACCCTCTCTTTCAGTGTCTTCAGCAATTGATCCAAGTGTTTGAACAACCACGGAAGGGGAAATAATAACTTTCAAGTGTAAGATCTATAATGAAGTAACTATAAATAGTTAACTATAAATAAACATGTAGTTATATATTTAACTATGAATAGTATCCATAACTATAAATAGTTACTGATAATAAAGAAAGTTCTAGTTGCTAAACGATCAACAGTGCTTGGTTAGAAATTAACAGCCATTACAAACAAGTGATCCTGTAGATGTATGTGTTTGGTTGGCACAGTGTTTTAAAACTTTAAACCTGAATGTTCTTTTAGGTCAGTCATGTACTCAGTAGCTCACCACAAGCAGCATCACTTCCTAATCTACCCCTTCCCGCATTTACAGCCCTATGCTTATCTCTTGAAGGAATTTGAGAATGCTATATGTTTTAAACCTTCTTAATTTCTTGCTATTTAGTAGTATTAAATTACAAATTTAAAGTAGTAGAGTGAGAGGTATAGAGATCATAG
The DNA here is from genome assembly GCA_963575035.1 of Avahi laniger. Classification (NCBI taxonomy): domain Eukaryota; kingdom Metazoa; phylum Chordata; class Mammalia; order Primates; family Indriidae; genus Avahi; species Avahi laniger. Next base: position 39,463 of record CAUYSK010073154.1, read on the forward strand.
GGAAGTAATCTTCCTAATTCTGACTGGGTATGAATGGAGATTTTGTAGAATCTTTCCAGATCTGGCCTTTACTTAATTGTGGTTTCTGAGCTTCCAAGGGGTGCATTAATTATGTAGGTATCAAACAACTATGAAATTAAACCTTGAAAGGGAGAATACACATGTTAAGAAATTCTAGATGTGTCTTATCACAGAACTGGGTCGAGATCAGAAATAATAACTTCTTGTTGTAGATAACAAGATATTCAGAATCTGGCATAAACCAGGATACCTATGGCCTGCCCACCTTTACTTCTACCAAAATTAAGTTGTCAAGCTTTTTGATAAAGGAGGTTTTTAAGCTTTGGGAATGACAGAACTCACCCTCCAAAATCTTTTCTGTTATAAGCGATCTTGATACATCTGGGGGGAGGATTATCAAGTCAGAGGCTCTGCATTTAGTTTTCCCACTTGCCACATTTTAATTGAGAATTTTCAGCAATTGGGCAGTATAGTCTACAATGTTTTGAGGATAAAAGAAAATTCAGACATTTGTCTTTTTAAATTGAAGACTCTACAGCTATTGACTTACTAACATTGACAGAGATCCACTGATCTAATTCTTCCAAGATGAAGTGCAGCTCGGCTGACTCAGTTCTTACGATGGGAGGATTAACGAGCTCCCTAAACCAAACCTTCTGAGGAAAGGAAGGACTTTGGAGGGGTCAGTAAGCATCCTAGTTATATGGTCACTATTAATGACTGAGTTCTTTCTTTCTGATTTTGTTAACGAAGTGAGACAGAGAGATGCTCACATTATTCTGTTGGTTGCTTAAACATCCAATTTCCTGGAGACAAGATGCAGAAAACTGGGATTGGCAGTGGCTAAGTAGGGGAGCTTTGGAATTAGGGGACCAGGGACTGAAGCCTGGCTCCTTCACATACAAACTATTTGACTTGGGCATCATCAAAGATCGTCAGTTGCTGCTAGAGAGCAGTAAGAGAAGGAGTAAATATGTGGGATTTGGCACTAGGCTGCCTGCTTTCGTCCTGCTCCTGTACTTCCAAATTGTGTGATCTCAGGAACATGATAAGTGCTCAATAAATTATTCTCTTCCTCCTCCTACTCCTCTTCCTTTTTCTCCTCCCTACTCTTCTTCCACTTTGTTAGTAGTAATGACAGTAGTAGTAGTTGTAGCAGTAAAGGTTAATGGATAATTTCTCTGGTGAGAGTACAATTAGATGTTGGGGAAGATTACTCTGGCAGACTCATATATCACCAGTAATAAAATTTGTGTCTGGGGAACATACTTCAGGAGAGGAAGGGAGGGAAGCAAAGAAAATGGGGCTAGCGGATGTTGCGGTTGTTATTTGACCAGAGCAACAGCATCCCTGTGGATAGGAACTGATACAATGTTTGAAGAGAAGATCAGCTGTGAACTTCAGCTGACGAAAATATTAGAATTTGAGCCGACAGTTGCACTTTCTGGTTACTTTTCTCTGCAGAGTCGATAGCTTATTGGGAACAGAATCTCAAACTTTGTCAATGAAGTGTTTCCTTGTTACAAAAAGTTCTTTTGTTAATGCTAATACTAAACAAATACTGTGTTATTGATCCATATATTTTTGTGTCACCAACATAGAACAATGAAGGTTTCTTTTGTTTTTCTCCATGAACTAATTCTCTACCATCCCACTGCACCCCCCAACCATTCCATCAGCTTTGGCCAAGTTTCTGCAAGTACCATGAGGGACCTGGCACCTGGAAAATGCCCAGTAAATGTCTTTTGAATGGAATCATTTACAGCATTGGCATGCTTTTCTTTTGTAAGAACTTTACTTCCAATTTCTTCTACAGTTTCCCACTAGTCTAAAACAAGGTCAGACACAAATACTTTTCTTGAATTCACACAATCACACAAATATCAGTCTTTCTTTGGTCCTGTTTTTTACTTGAAAACAACTTAGAGGCAGAGTTTATCTAGCCCATCATCAAAAAATTGTGACCCATACGTACCAAACTGTGGTAAACCCCATAATGATAGAAGTTTTATCTTTGGGTACAGTAACAAGTGAAGGCATATAAAATTCTTCTATCTAGTTGGCATTGTCTATCTAAGAATTAATTCGATAAAGGAAACAGAAAATGAGTCATAGTCAGGGATCAGTATTTCTTTAAAATAACTGGAAGTTTCTGAATTTGGCTAGTTCTTTTCACCAAAACCAATGCATTTTGACAACAAATATGAAACTTCTCTTAAATTCTAATTCCGTTATATTGGTTTCTTTGGTAATTTTACTTCTTTTAAGTTATTGCCCTGTAAATGGCATTTCTCATATGTGTTTTCATTACAAACTTGAAAACCTATTTGTCTATTCCTTCAAATCTACCTCTTTGAGATCCACTGAACATATTTCCTCCTAGGGAATTCCTGAAAGTATTCACTTTTTTACCTACCATTTTCATTTTAAGCAGTACGATAATAGGCATTTCACTGATTCATTACTTATTCACATGGTCTAAAATTGCACACTAACTTCTTAATCTCTTTAATATTTTATGATCTTCTAATATGCTCTTCTGCTGATCATTAGAAGTTGTTAACATTTTTTAACTTTCTAACTATGTACCTACCCCTGGTTTTGCACTTTCTACTGTCTGTCCATTTCCGGAGGCAGGAGGCAGTGGCTGTGCAGTGTGGAAGTACCAGGACATAATGGTGCAGTGTTCGGAAAGTCAGTGAGATCCTGCTCACGGAGGGCAGCAGAGGAGAAAAAGGAGCTTTCTCATGTTATGGGGCCCAGTAAGTAATGCCACTAGATACTTAGTATTTACTATGTGCTATGCACTATCCTAAGTAATTTATAATCATTATCTCATGTAATCGTAACAATATTTGAGATAATAATTATTTCCTCATTTTATAGATGAGAAAACCAAGTCTTCAAAAGTAAGTTGCCTAACGACACACAGCTAGTAAATAAAGGAACTGTAATTTAAATCCAGTCTGCTTGTCTCCAAAGCCTATATTTTAGTGGCCACATTACATTGGCTTCCTCCAAGGACACCAAATCTTCATGATCCCCACTTACGTTGTTTATCCCCTCACTGCTCAAAGTAGCCACCTGCTCGGCATTATTGGCGTCACCTGGGAGCTTGTCAGAAATGCAGAATCCCAGGTCCTGCTCCAGACCTGCTGGATCAGAATCTTCTTTTTAACAACATCTCTAGGTGCTTTGCACATTAAAGCTTCAGCACCCAAGGCCACCTACAACTTACTTTCATGTTGCCATTACAGGCTCAGCGTCTGACAGGTTCAGCTGAACTCCTTGTTTCACCCATTCTGTGTTCTCGCCTCTTTGTGCCTTCCCACAGCCTAGGATGTCCTCTCCCTTCACTTTCCCTGCCTAATCGAAGCCAGCACATTCCCAAATAACTCATTTACTTGATTGCCACCTTTTTCTTTTATTCTGATATTCTGATCAGTTGGAATTAACAATTCTTTTTTCGGGATTCCCACAGTCCTTAGCACATATTTCTATGAAGCCTATGATTGCCTCACCTTGGGAGAAGGACTCTGGCAATTTGTCTTCCCAGCCCCAAGGACCTGAAAAATTGCTTTGTTGGCTCTTGCAGGTAGATGCTCAGTAAATGTTCATTGGCTAAATGAATAAATGGTATGAAAGGTTCATTTTTTCATAGATGAACTTAAAACTTTCAGTCTTAATTTATTCTTTGATCCAAAGGTTATTTAGAATCATAAATCTTAATTTCCACGTAGTTAATTAAAGTTTTATCCTGGTCAACTTTTAATTATGTCATTCTGTTTTTGTTGGGTGATGAATGCAGACTCTACTTTTAGAACTTGTAGCCTAAGTACATAATAGAGCTTTATAAATGAAATAAGATAAAAAGAAAAAGTACTTAAGAGGTGAAAAGTTCTATATTCATTTATAAAATAAAATTTAGTTTATTTTAAATTTCAGTTCTTTCATGTCATTATTTTTATTATACAATCTGTCTAATTCTGAAAACAAAAACAAAATCTGTATAATTCTGAAAGAGATATGTTAATATTATTATACATACACTATGATTGTATTTGAATAATCTAACAAACAAATATAGGTTTTTCAGTCTTTAATTGTATTCCTTGAATGTAATATTTTATACTTAAAAAGCTTTTTTCCTTAAAATTTCTCACTCCAACCTAAAGTTTCTTAAAACTTTAGACTAACATGCACTCTGATATATGTGTTTGGGTTGTACTGTAGTTTTACCATATGTTTTCCTTAGCAGCATTTATATGATAATGAAGACATATATCATTTGCACAGAAAAGATAATCTGATCTCCCCTACCCCCACTCACAACCATCAACCCCCTCAACTTTCTTTAAGGTAGACATGACATTATTGGCAGGGATGTAATCTGTCTCTTTTGTTATGAAAATAGTAGCATTTTTAGATGGTAGAGTGGTCTGGGAAGCTGTATCGTAAGTTTATAAGGTGCAAGGGAATACCAACTCTGGCTACAAAATTAGCATTAGAAAAATGTTCGTCTCTCTCTCTCTCTCTCTCTCTCTCTCTCTCTCTCTCCCCCCGCCCTTTCTTTAACTGCTACCTCTGCTGTCCCTGAGCTCCACGTTTTGAGTTGGTTGTGTGGTATAGCATCTGTTTGTGTAAAGGACAAGAGGAATAGAGCAGGCAGGTTTGGGCTGCCCAGATTGTCCAATGGTCTGGGGGGGGTCTCTGTTCTTGGGCTCTCTGGGACAGGGCAGTGGATGAGAAGACAAATTGAATGAAGGGAGAAGGTGTTCAGCATGTGACTGTGAGACGTGACTTCACGTAATAACTGAAGAGAAATGTTAGCTCCTGCTGCCTAATTGTGTTTGGTTCATTTTAAAATTCTGTTTACATTAATTAGGTTCACTGCAGAATGCGAAGCTTGCTGAGCTTGAAAATCTCCTGTCTTTCAAAATAATAAAATAAGGTTGGCTCCCTTGGTGGTTCTTTGCCACTCTTTCACTCCACTCCTCATCTCTCAATTATTCTAGACATGAGTAGGATGCTTTCCTGAGACGATGGAGATTAAATGAACCTTGCAGTTAGGCACTTACTTGCTTCCTTGGACTCAGCTGAAATAGATGTAAACACTACTTAACTGGCCCTTGAAAAGAAACTGAGATGAGGGTAAGGGTGTCCACTGGAGACCTCTTCATTCCACACCCAACACAAGAACAGCTAGTTCTCTAAGTATGTGAGTCACTGATCTTTCTTCTTGTCATAATTACTCTCATCGTTTATAATTCTGGTTCTTTACCTTTTCTCGGTAAGATTTCTGGGAAGAAATAGATGGCAAATGAAAATTGGATAATTTGGGTAGAGTTTAATAAGGCAACAATTTATAAAGGTGCAGGGGCAGGATGTGGGGAAAATATAAAAGATAATGCAGTAATCTGGGTGTAATAAGAAGGGCCTGTTGCTAACAGGAGCTGTGGCCTTTAGTTCGGGTCACAGTCTAGGCCATGAAAACCCTGCAAGGGGAAGCCGGAGGAATAAATACCCCAACCTCCTTCTCTTCCCTCTCATACCTTTGCTGGTGCACTCACCATTGACTGTATCTGACTGGAAGCAAGAGGATAAGACAGTTTGTAAATGTTTTCCATATAGGTGCATACACACACCCCTGCCCCTGCCAGAGAGCAGGTGGAGAGAGGATGTGGAGGGGCAAAGGGAAGATTATTAGCACGCTTTCTGATCTCTGCTTCTCTGAATCCTTTATGAGTTCCATTTCTTCCCATGTTCCGTCATGTATGTGTATCATCTTTCACCATTGGCTCTTCTCACTCAAACTGCTCTCCCTTGTGGATCTCATCCTTTCTCACTTTCTCATAACTACCAAGTCACTGTCAGTACTTTCTGAAACTTCACCTCTATCTCTAGCTGAGCTGATTTTTAGATTTTCTTAAAAAACCAAAACCCATAGGTTTGTCTTCCTCCAGGGCCACAATACCTCATTGTTCAGTATGACTGTGCTTTGCAATGTAAGGACTGTGGTAGTCTGCATGCTAATCACTGAGAAAACCGTAGTCAACTAAGAATAAATATTTTCCCTCTCAACACAACCAAGGATTATCAGACTACTAATACATCTGTCCTCCAAGTCAATGTTGCTATGTTGATTTGATTTGGATAGAACTGTGCCTGAAACTGCTGCTGTAATTAGCTAGGTCTCCTGCACGTTCCAGGGCATGCAGGTGTTGACATTAAAAGGGACTTCCGAAGATATAATATGCAATCCAGGGCATAGCAATGGCAACCATATACCAGGCCAATGTTCAGTAACACTGTTCCAATCCACTGGCCTAAGTATTCTGACTCTAGAGCACATACTTGTAGTACTTCACTATCCTGAACATGGGAGCTGGACAAAAAATGAAGCATCAAATATGATGCCAAAGTTTTGATTTCAAGTGATGGGAAGAATATGAGAAGTCACAAAGGCACCAAGTTTTGAGGGGAAGATGAAGAGTTCCATCTGAATTTGTGCTATGTCCACCCGAAGGATGGACATATTTGAAACTCTGACTTGGGGGGTAGAGGGGGACAAGAGCAACATATGTAACCTAAACATCTGTACCCCCATAATATGCTGAAATAATAAAAAAAAAAAGTCAGCTGAATTTGTGCTATGTGAAAGGCAGTGTCCATTAAGCAATTGGATATGTGGAGGAAGGAATTCAGGAAGTGTGGGATTTAAGAAAAGAATTATCTACAGAGATTTGGGATCATATGCATCGAAGTGGTAGTTGAAACTGTCAGTGGATGAGCTTGCCCCTCTCAAGCAAGTGGAATCAGAAGGGAAATGGCTTAGTTTTCCTCACCTTTACTGCTACCATCAAACTCAAAACATCATTTTTGATCTTCTACAATAGTCTCCTTACCAGTCTCTACTTTGTCTTCTATTTCATTCATTCTCCAATACAGCCTGAATCCAAGATGATCTTTTAAAACATGGACTCTTGAAGTTTAAAACCTTCAACTTTCTCATTACACTTGGAATAAAACCCAAACATCTTTGCAAAGTCTGCAAGGCCCTGAATGCCTATAAGGCACATGCTCTACCTTCTGACTGACTTTATCTTACGCTATTCTCCACTTCACACTCTGAGCTCCAGTCATACTGGCTATCATTAAATTTCTTGTTTTTAATTTCAAAATATTCAGAGGGTACAAATGTTTGTGTTACATAAATACACTGTATAATACTGAAGTCAGAGCTTGCTGTGTGCCTCTCACCAGAATAGTGTTTACTGTACCCAATAGATAAGTTTTTATCTCTCACTCCCCTGCCACACTCCCCTCTTCTTGGTTACCAATGTCCTTTTACATCTCTTTGTGTTTGTGTGTGTCCATCATTTAGTTGCCAGTTATTAGTAAGAATATGTGGTATTTGGTTTTCCATTCCTTAAGATACTTCACTTAGGATAATGATCTTCAGTTCCATCCAAATTGCTGCAAAAGACATTATTTCATTCCTTTTTATGGTTGAGGAATACCTCATGGTATACAGATACCACATTTTCTTTATCCACTTATCAGTTGATGGACACTAAGGTTGATTCCACATCTTTGCAATTGTGAATTGTGCTGCAATAAACATTTGAGTGCAGGTATCTTTTTTATAAAATGACTGCATTTCCTTTGGGTA
>CAUYSK010073156.1:0-23526 GCA_963575035.1 Avahi laniger
CCACATCTGAGGCTCTCACGCCAGAGCCCAATGCACTGCTTCTACAGCTCTAGAGCTTCCCCTAGGCCTGGGACACTGCCCCTGAGATTCCATCACTGCACCTGGACCCTAAGACCCCACCCCAGAGCCTCCACACTGCTACAGAGCCAATGGAACTATTCCAAAGTCCAATGCCCTGCCAGGGACCTCCCAGTCTTGAGCCACCAGTACACTGGGACCTGGTTTGAGCAAATGCTCACAACCCAGGAACCCATTACCACTGCCTAGAAAGCCTCACCATGCTGCTACTGTCACCTCTGCAAGATAACTCTGGGCAGAGCAATCCCCACATCGCCAGCCTCCATGGAGAGAGTCTTGTCCAGCTCCCATCTCGAACTTCCCACAGCTGTTTGGTGAAAAACCCAACACCAAGCACAAAGAGCATTCAGCGCAGGCTTGTACAGTGGCACTCATAAGTGAACAGTACAAATGAGAATAGCTGCATTATAGACTTCTAATGAACACACCCCTCCCCTGCCATGTCAACATTACAAAACAGGAAAAAAAGCACCATCTAGGGACCTCCCCTTCTTCTAATTAAGCAGGAGAATTCCCAGTAAAGAACAGGTGCCCTGCAAGCCTGTTAGCCCTAAATCTAGCAAAACAGTTTCAGAAGAGAAGAAACCAGCAAAAGAACCCTTGTAACATGAAAAAACAAAACAGTATGACACCCCCAAGGGATCACAGTGGAACTATAGTAGTGAATTCTAACCACAAGGAAATTGCTGAAATGACAGAAATGGAATTCAGAATATGGATGGCAAATAAGATGAATGGAATTGAAGAGAATGTTGAAAACCAATAAAAAGAAGCCAAAAAAATATTCCAGGAAATTAATGAAAAAGTTACAAAGAGCTAGACAACATAAGGAAGGATATAACAGAACTTAAAGAAATAGAAAGAAATCATTTAGGGAATTTGAAAACATAGCAGAAAACTTCAGCAACAGACTAACCCAAGGAGAAAAAATAAGCTCAGAGCTAGAAGACAAAGCTCTTGAGCTAACCCAGTCATTTAAGGACACAGAGAAGAGAACAAAAAAGGCAGAACAATCGCTTAGAGAGATAAGGGGCTATTTGAAGCAATTTAACATATGAATTATAGGTATCCCTGAGGGAGAAGAAGAAAGAGCTAAAAGCATAAAAAATCTATTTGTGGGATTTATTGAGGAAAACTACCCTAGTAGCACCAGAGATCGAGTCATCCAGATAGAAGATGGTCATCAAACAACGAGAAGATTTATAGCAAAAAAATAATCCACCATGACCAAGCGGGCTTCATCCCGCTTGGGATGAAGAATAGAGAATAGAGAACCCAGATATAAAACCATCTACCTAGAGCCAACTGATTTTTGACAAAGCAGACAACAATGTACATTGGGGAAAAGAATCCCTATTCAATAAATGGTGTTGGGAAAATTGGGTAGCCACATGAAGAAGAATGAAACAGGACCTGTACCTCTCACCACTCACAAAAATTAATTCAAGATGGATAAAACACTTAAATGTAAGTCATGAAACCATAAAAATCTTAGAAGAAAATATAAAAATATAGGAAAAACTCTTCTAGATATTCATCTAGTCATATTACTAAGACCCCGATGGCAATTACAGCAACAGTAAAAATAAATAAATGGGACTTGATTAAATTAAAAAAAAAAAAACTTCTGCATGGCTAAGGAAGTAATCAACAGAACAAATAAATAATCTACAGAATGGGAGAAAATATTCTCAATCAAAATATTTGACAAAGGTGCTAATATCCAGAATCTACAAAGAATTCCTACAAATCAGCAAGGAGAAAAAAACAACCCCATTAAAAAGTGGGCAAAAGACATCAACAGAGTTTTTTATTTTTTTATTTTTTTAAATTTCAGCATATTTTGTGGGTACAAATGTTTAGGTTACCTATTTTGCCTTTGCCCCACCTGAGTCAGAACTTCAAGCATGTCCATCCCCCAGATGGTGTGCACCACACCCATTAGGTGTGAATATAGCCATCACTTCCTCCCCAGTTCCATTTGCCCAACACCCAATGAATGTTATTACTGTATGTGCACTTAAGTGTTCATCGGTTAAAACCAATTTGATGATGAGTACATGTGGTGCTTGTTTTTCCATTCCTGTGGTACTTCATTTAGTAGAATGGGCTCCAGCTCTATCCAGGATAATATAAGAGGTACTAGATCACCACTGCTTTTTGTGATTTAGTAGAACTCCATGGTATACATATGCCACATTTCATTAATCCACTCATGTATTGATGTGCACTTGGGTTGTTTCCACATCTTTGCAATTGTGAGTTGTGCTGCCATAAACATTCTAGTGCATATGTCTTTTCTATAGAATGTCTTTTGTTTTTTGGGGTAGATGTCCACTAATGGAATTGCTGGATCAAATGGTAGTTCTACCTGTGGCTCTTTGAGGCACCTCCATGTTAATTTCCATAGAGGTTGTACTAATCTGCAGTCCCACCAGCAGTGTATGAGTGTTCCGATCTCTCTGCATCCACGCCAACATTTACTATTTTGGGACATTTTGATAGAGGCCATTCTCACTGGAGATAAGTGATATCTCATTGTGATTTTGATTTGCATTTCCCTGATGATTAGAGGTGTTGAGAATTTTTTCATTTGTTTGTTGACCATTAGTCTACCTTGTTTTGAAAAGTTTCTGTTCATGTCCTTTGCCCACTTTTTGACAGGGTGCTTTATTTTTTCTTGCTGATTTTCCTGAGTTCTAAATAGATTCTAGGGCTGATAACTATAATCTATATAGAACTCAGGAAAATCAGCAAGAAAAAATCAAACAAATTTTTCAAAAGAAGATAGACAGATGGCCAACAAATACATGATAAAATGCTCTACTTCAGTAATCATCAGGGAAATGTAAATTAAAACCACAATGAGATACCGCTTTACCCCAGTTAGAATGGCTTTTATTAAAAAGTCCAAAAATAATACATGTTGATGTGGATGCAAAGAGAAAGGAATACTTACACACTGTTGGAGGGCCTGCAAATTAGTACAACCCCTATGGAAAATAGTATGGATATTTCTCAAAGAACTAAAATTAGACTACCATTTGATCTAGCAATCTCACCACTGAGTATCTACTCAAAGAAACATAAGTCATTCATTTTATCAAAAAGACACCTGTGCTCAAATGTTTATTGCCACACAATTTGCAACTGCAAAGATGTGGAATCTACCCAAGTGTCCATTGATTCATGAGTGGATTAACAAAATATGGTATATATATACCGTGGAGTACTACTCAGCCATAAAAAGGATGAATTAATGTCTTTTGCAACAATTTGGAAGGAATTGAAGATCATTATCCTAAGCGAAGTATCTCAAGAATGGAAAAACAAACACCACATGTACTCTCTAATAAATTAGAACTAACTGATAGGCAAATAAGTGCATAGAGGGAAGTAAAAGTCATTGGAAATCAAGCAGTGGGAATGGATAAGAGAGGAGAGCCAAAACTCACCTAATGGGTACAATGAACCGTATTTGGGTGAGGAGTTATAGTGCTGACACAAACCATGTAACAAAAACATTTTTACTGCCTTAGTATTTTGATATAAAATAAATAAATAAAAATAACTTTCTCTACATGGAAAACAACAATAGCAACAAAAAAAAACCCCAAAACTTCTGATCAGACATGGTACAATTTTACTGACCAAAGCATGTCACCTGGTCACATCTGTTGTCTTTTGACTGGGGCTGTATCCTCCTCTGATGGGAGGACTGTATGCCACATGGCAACGGGAGAAGGTGTTTCATCCTTTTACTGGGAAAGGAGATGAAAATAATCAAGGGTCACCATACAAAGGAAAATGCTTCTGATTTATTAAGTACTGCAACCCAACTGAAACATATAGGTAAGACAACAAGGTTTAGTTCTTAAAGTGACAGAATTTCTTTTATCAAGTTCACCTGGAAGTTGTTTAAATATTTTTAAATTACCTAAGCATACAATTGTGAAGTCCACACATCCGTATGTAGCATTCTGTATTTATGCGAATATTTCATATATGAGTATAATGAACTATACAAATAGAATATGTAACACTGTCTAATGCCGTTATGTACATATGCATGTAGTTTGTATCTAATGTTATAAAGGTTATTAGTACACACTACGAATGAAAATTAGTGGCATTATTTTTATTAACATATGTTAAAAATAATATATTTATATTTTTTAAATTTAAAATCAGAGTAATGTTAAAGGAAAACTGAATTTTTCAAATTAACAAGTATTTTCTACTCATGGGGAAAGGAGCATATTTATTAATTATAATTGTTAATTTCACAGTGAGGTTAAAAATGAATGTGTGAGATATAAAAATCAAACATTCCAAAATTTCACCCACATTTAAATAAAGCTATCATGAATATAAAAAGAAACAAGGTCTAAGACAAGGTTTTGAGAGAAAGGGAAGAACAATATCTAGGTTTTACGGGTTTCACCGGAAGAGCAAAAGGCTTCTTTTTGCCAAGGTTAGCTGATACAAGCAAAAAATAAAAAATAAAAACATGCGATAGCCATAATCTGCCTTGAACAAGATCTATTGTCTCTTTTAGTTGTTTCAGTATATTTTAACAGACATTTTCAAAACCAAATTTTACAAATAACCTGAACATATGCGTTAAGTTTACATAGTTTTTCTTGTGATTGTTCACATACATTAAAAGACTTTAACAGAATAGACCCTAAAAACAATTTTTTAAAGCCCCTGGCTAATTCTTATTGTTATTTTGCAAAACTAAAATTTTCTGTGTCATCTTCATCCCATATTTTCTTCCAAGACAAAAGAGTTTTACTGAGTGAATGAATCTAACACATATCATTTATCATATTTATAAAATTATGCCAATTTATCCTAGCCATTATGTTCTCTGCATATAAAATGCCATGGTCTAAACACTGAGATCCCTTGAATTAAAGGCACTGCCTGGAAAATACTGTCTTTCGAGAGCTATGAGGATTGAAATGTTTTTTAAATGGATATGCATTTATCTATGGAAGAAGGTTTTTCCTTAGAAATAGCTTATTGCTTGGGAAATATTCAAAACATTTTTGTAAATAAATTGTGAACCCAGATGGAATATGAAGAAAAATGATAGCTATAATCCGGCTGTCTAAAATAATGGAGTGAGTTAAGAAAATACGTTGTCCATAGAATGTCCAAAAAACAAAATTGAAGAAGGGCAGACACCACTAATATGTCTTTAACTCTGTCAAAGAGAGAGGGGCCTCACCGGAAAAACTGACCTTAATATTCTGGTCAGCTCGGTAACATGTCCATATAGAGCAGACAGGAAGGCTGGCCAGCTGGCTTGATGACTGAGTTTGTTCTACTCCTTAGCTCTGAATTAAAGTGGTGTGAACAAATTTTTGACCATAAAATGACCACCTCCTTAGATTGTCTACAGAGGCAACAATTCAATCCAAATCAATTCAATGAATGCCTTTTCACTCCTGTGACAGGCAAAGTGAAAAGTGCTCATTTTTAAAGATAAGTAGGTTCTATTACTTGTCTTAAAATAAAACAAAGCTCACAATTTGGTGCTAGCTAAGTGCAATCTGGAATGTTGCTAATAATGTGATAAATGCTTATGAATAGGTGGTGTGGGAACACATAGGCAGCAGCAATTAATTCTGCTTGAAGTGCAGAGGAATCTTCTACAAATAAAATGATAAGTCAACTGGGACCTAGCTAATGAGCAGAATCTTTCCAGGAAGGTAAGGGGAAGCTTTCTAAACAAGAGAAAGAAAATACAGTATCTTCTGTAACCATCACAACTCTGTTAGGTATTTATTATTCCCATTTTGCAGACCAATTTATTGAGGCTTAAAGTCCTTGTTCAAGTTCCTTTTTTGAGTTAGAGTTAAAAATAATACTGTACTCAGTGTTTTGGATCCCAATTATAATCTTCTTGACACTTCCTTTCATTGTTTCAGTTAATAATTCCAAACAGATAAATGACAACAGATACAAAGAGTATACGACAAATTCAACATACTTTTATTTCCGTTGAGGTGAAATGCTAAACAAGCAAAATCACAATAGAAAACTTTGCTGTGAAGTAACGCAGTTGAAAGTTTCTGAGCTCTGGGAATAAAAGTGTCTGGGATCAAAATGAGGAAGCAGCAAAGACAAGAACACAAGACTGGAGGACATGAAAGAAATCAAAAATACGAGCATCAGATTAGTGTTCAATGTCCAAAGAAAAAGCAGTATAAGCCACGCTTTAGCAAATGCTAGAACTTAATGCCCAGCGACCAATATGAACTGAACTGGCAAATTGCTAAAAAAATGAAAACGGCCAACGGTTGCCACTGTTTAATGTTGTCCTTGTAAAATTTGACAATAAAATTGATAGAGAATTGTAAACACTGAAAAAAGAGAAAAATTGTCATTCTTTTCAGAACCTAGAAATGCTTACCTTTCCTAAATGACAAAAATTAATATTTTAGGCTATAAATAGGTAAATATTAAAAGTTAAAAAAGATTTGCGATAAGTAAAAATAAAAAAAAATTGAGTATGTTGGTATTCTCATACACTGTTAGTAAAATTGTAAATTGTACAATCCTTCTGGAACATAAATTTGCAATAGTGAAAACCTTAAAAAGTATCATATTCATTTTAATGACATTTTAGCTCTACCCAAAATATATGCACAAAGATTTAATTCTATGATTGTTATATACTTCAATGGTACATAATTAGGCATGATTTTAGTGTCTAGGAATAGTTTGAAGAAATTAATTTGTACACATAGAATCCTGTGATAAGCCAGCGTAGAAAATACCATAGACCAAACTGGTTTACACAGAAATATGGCCATGCATGTTCTTGATTCTGTAAGGAAGTGAATGAATATATCCACAGTAATTACCTCTTGCCTGTCATTGGAGAGGACATAACTATTATATTCTTGGCTATTCTAATTTTTTGAATTTTTCTACATTGACCCAGTATATTTGCTTACTATTAATAAGCTTAAAGAAATTATAACACCTGGTTACTCAAGAAATCAAGAAATATACATGTACGTATATATTATATGGCTACAATAGACTAATAATTATTAAATAGTTAATTAAACAGATTATTTTTGGAAAAAAAATCCCCAAACCCAAAAAATATTAAGGAAGAATTTTAAAAATTTAAAAAGCAACAGTGATAGAAACAGGCAGAAAATGAGTACCTCTAACCCGAAATATTTTGCAATTATTTTTTAAATGTTTTCAAGAGATTGAGAGTTTCCATTTTTTTCTAAGTCAGAAAAAGTTGGAATAATCCCCAATTCCTCTTTCACTGCTAATGTACCTTTGACAACAAAATCTGACAAATTATAGAAAATAACTTTAAAAAGTTAAGGGAAAAATCATTTTTAGTATATATACAACATCTTAAATACAATAGTAGAAATCAGAGTCACTATAACAATACTGTAGCTAATCAAATATATTAGGAATATGTAAGAAAAATTCATTATTATTAAGTTTTTCAATTTCAGTTTTTGAAAAAGAAGCTTTCTAAGACACCCGGAAGTGGAGAAAGCTGAATGGTATCTGTTCAGGGTCACCTAGACACTGACAATGGCAGATACTACAGATTGGCTGAATAAATCTTCATTTCCAACACCCTTTACCTTTGTCTGATTATAATCTATTTTTTTGTTATCTGCCATCAAATACACTCATTAATGATACAGTGAATCTGCCCCCACCCCTTATGAGGATTTTGCCTTTTTGTCATTGTGCTAGCCCTGTGACATGAGTCCCTAATGGATGCAGGCATTGTAGGGCATAAACGAAGCTCTGCAAGACCACCTCTCTGAATTCTTAACATTTTGGATGTGATTTCTCCCTTCCTATCTGCAGGCCATCTGAAATAATGCAATAATACATTGCAGGAACGAGTAACAAAAAAAGCTAGAAATCAAAAATAAAATATCTCACAACCACTGCCATGAGAGGTTAAATATATATACCAGTTTTCTAAAGAGTATTTTATGTCTCGAATTGTGAGTTAGATGTGTTAAGCGTTAAGATCTGTCTATAAAATTACATCACAAAATGCTATAAGCCTCTGGCCTAAATGACCCTTTTAAATTTTTTTTGAATAAACCTAGTCCAAAGAAAGGATTCTTCTTACACTTGCATAGCATCAGGGCATCTGTTACTGAGAACCAAGAACTGTTAATTAGTCTCAGCCTTCCTCTGCACCTGACATTCCTATTTCAAATTCCTCTTTTCTTCTGCTCACTGAAGAGCCTGTAATATACAAAATCACTTCTGTCTGCCAGAAAGTATGAGACGTTTCACTTTCCCACTATCCCTTCTTCTAGAAGCTAATAAAGTTCTCTCTTTCTCTTTCTCCTTTTCTTTGGTGGTCTTAATTTAGCACCCTTGATATGATCTGATTGCTTGTTTATACAGAATACCTTCTATAAGAGTAAATGCCCATACAATTTTTCCTTAGCTGTATCTGTATCTGAAAATTATTCCTACGAAGAAAAAAATCCTACAATTCAATAATACAATTAATATTATTTTCATAAACTTTAATTCATAAACTTAATACTTCTTATTATGGATTTTAGTTGGTAAATCTAAATAATGAAACATATGATTTAATTAAATTACAGTACTCTCACCAAATGGAATTCTCTTTGAGAACTCAAAGAATTTAGAATTTACTCCAAGCCTTGAAAGCACTTCAAGGGCCAAAAGTTCTTCATTCCTGGATGCAAGATTAGCTAGAGATTTAATTTCAAGAATGAATCTCTCTCTCTCTCTTTTTCTCATACATTCTCTTCTTTCTATTTTGATATTTCCTAACAATAAGAAAATATCTTCACCAGTATTCTGAGCTTAGTAGATGTTTATTAAATGTTAGCTTCTTCATTTTTTCCCCCTCCATCATTTTTTTACACACATCTTTACTATCTTCTGTTTTGTACACTGAACACCTCTTTGTGTGATGATAGGCATTTTAGGATGTAAACTATAGACTTTACTAAATAATAATGTATTAATATTGGCACAAAAATGGTAAAAAAAAAGTTTGCCACTGATGGAAGATATTAATAATAGAGGAAACTGGAGTGAGGGTGAAGGAGTATAAGAAAACTTTCTGTTCATCCTACTCAAATTTTCTGCAAATCTAAACTTTGTCAAAAATTATATATGTGTATATATATATATATACACACTTTATTTTACATATATATTTTATTTTATACATGCACTTTGTTCCTGTGGTATTTTTTTTTAATTTTATTGATGCCAAATAGATATACATAGTTTTGTAGTACATGTGATAATTTAATACTTTCATATAATTTACAAAGACAAAATCATTATGCTTGGGATATTTATCACCTTAAATACCTGTCTTTTCTTTATGCTATTATAGAAATATTTGATTTATTCTCTTCTAACTATTTTGAAATTTACTAGGTTATTGTAAACTATAGTTAGACTACTGGTCTAAGTCTTATTTCTTTTATCAAACCATATGTTTGTATCCATTAATCAACTTCTCTTCATTCTCTCTTCCCTTCTGCCCTTTCTGACCTCTGGTGACTACCAATCTACTCTCTATCTTTATGAGATTCACGTTTTTAGCTCCAAAATATCAATGAAAACATGATATTTGTCTTTCTGTGGTTGGCTTATTTCACTTAACAATGACCTCCAGTTCCATTCATGTTGCTACAAATGACAGGATTTCATTCTTTTTGTTTGCATAATATTCCCTTGTGTACGTACACCAAATTTTCTTTATTGATTCATCTGTTGATGAGCACTTAGATTGATTCCATAGTTTGGCTATTGTGAATAGTGCTGTAATAAACATGAGAGTGCAGATATATTTTTGATATTTTAGTTTCCTCTGTTTGTTTTATTTACGTTTAGTTATTTTTTCCAATATTAGGGGGATACAAATGTTTTTTGTTATATAAATGTCTTGTCTAATGCTTAAGTCGAAGCTTTTAGTGTGTCCATGGCCAGAACAGTGTTCATCATACTCAACAGGTAAGTTTTTACCCCTCACCTTCTCCCACCCATCCGTCTTCCAGGTGTCACATATCTTTGACATCTCTTTGTGCCCGAGTGTTAGTTTCCTTTCTTTTTCATATATACTCAGTAGTGGAATTGCTGGATCATATGGTAAACAAAGGATCAATAGCCAGAATATGTAAGGAGCTCAAATAACTCCCCATAACTCTGTAGCAAAAACAAATCTGATTAAAAAAATCAGTAAACCACAATGAGATATCATTTAACTCCAGTGGGAATGATTTTTATCAAAAAGTCCCAAAACAACAAATGCTGGTGTGGATGTGGAGGAAAAGGAACATTCATACACTGCTGTTGGGACTACAAACTAGTACAACCTTTATGGAAAGTAGTATGGAGATACCTCAAAGAACTCAAAGTAGAACTACCATTTGATCCAGCAATCTCACTACTGGGTACTTACCTAAAGGAAAAGAAAGACAATCTATCAAAAGACTTCTACAATTGAATATTTATAGCAGCATAATTCACAATTGCAGATGTGGAAACAATCCAAGTGCCCATCAATACATGAGTGGATTAATAAAATGTGATATATGTATACCATGGAGTACTACCCAGCCACTAAAAAAATGGTGAATAACTCTTATTTTAACATGGATGGAACTGCAGCCCATTCTTCTAAGCGAAGTACCATAAGAGTGGAAAAACAAACACCTTGTGTACTCATCATTAAATTGGCACTAATCAATCAACACTTCCATGCATGTATGGAAGTAATATTCATTGGGGATAGGGCAGATGGGAAGGAGGAGGAAGAGGTGGGTAAATTCACACCTAACAGGTGTGGTACACACTTAGGCATGCTTATAGCTTTGACTCAGGCTGTACATAGGCAATTTATGTGACCAAAGTGTTTGTATCCCCCAATATTTTGAAATTTAAAAATGAGTAAAAGATCTGAATAGACATTTCTCAAAAGAAGACATACAAATGGCAAACAGGTATATGAAAAAATGTTCCACATCACTAATCATCCATCAGGGAAATGCAAATCAACACTATAATGAGATATCATCTCACCCCAGTTAAAATGGCTGTTATCAAAAAGGCAGTAATGAATGCTGGCAAGGATGTGGAGAAAGGTGAATCCTTGTACACTGTTGGTCGGAATGTAAATTAGTACAGCCACTATGGAAAACTCTATGGGGGTGCCTCAAGAAACTAAAAATAGAACTACATGCACTTTTATATGTAATGATTTATATATTAATTTGTGTTAATATATAATATATATCATATATAAATATAATGATTTTAACCCATTTTGCCAATATCTACATTTATTTGAAGAGAGAGAGTGTGTGTGTGTGGAAATGAGAATGGAATTAAAATGATTTACTAAATGAAATCAACTAAATATAAACGAAGCAATGGGGGAAAGGAGGAAATGATTAATAAAAAAAGGTAAAGGACATACATAAAACAAGGCAAAACTGCAAAATTATGTCTTTCCTTATCAGTAATTACTTTAAATGCAAATAGTTTAAATTTTCTCATTGAAGGGCAGAATTTGTCAGAATGGTTGAAAAAAGATATGATCAGACTGTATGCTATCTACAAGAAATATTTTAAGTCTAAATACATAAATGGATTGAAAGTAAAAGTATGGGAAAAGATATTCCATGTATATGGTAAAAAAAAAAATAGAGTTGAAGAGGTCCTACCAATAGCAGACAAAATAGACTTTACATCAAATCTGTTATAAAAGACAAAAAGAGACATATATTGAAAACATGTCAGTTCAATAAGAAAATATGGCTATTCAGCTTTGCTTTATTAAAATGTAATTGCCTAAGAAAATTGTATATATTTATGGTGTACAGTGTGAAGTTTTAATATATGTATACATTCTGAAATGATGAAATCTAGCTTATTAACATATCCATCACCACACATACTTATCATATTTCTGTAGTGAAAACATTTATGATCTACTATCTAACTAATTTTCAAGTATACAATGCATATTATTAACTAGTCAGTATGTTGTACAACAAATCTCAAGAACTTATTTGTCCTATCTAACTGAAACTTTTTACCCTATAACCAACATCTCCCCTTTTCTCCCTCACTACCCACACAATTTCCTGGCAACCACCATTCTACTCTCGCCTTCTATAAGATTGACAGTTTTTAGATTACACATATGCAAGTATTTGTCTTTCAATGTCTGGCTAACTTGACTTAGCTTAATGTCCTTCAAGTCCGTTCATGTTGTTGCAAATGGCATTATTTCCTCCAGTATATGGGTGAATATTATTCCTCTGTGTGTGCGTGAGTAGGTGTGCACATGCATCACATTTTCTTTATTCAAATATTGATGGACATTTAAATTGTATTAATATCTTGGCTATTGTGAATAACGCTGCAATGAACATGGAAGTGTAGATATCTCTTCAATATACTGATTTTATTTCCTTTAAATATATACCCAGAAGTGAGACTGCTGGATGACTCATGGTAGTTCTATTTTCAATTTTTTTAGAAACTCCCATACCATTTTCCATCATGGCTATACTAATTTACATTTACACCAACAGTATATAAGTGTCTTTTTTCTTCACAACTTAGTCAACTGTTGTTATCTTTTGTCTTTATGATAATAGCCATTCTACCAGGTGTGAGGGGATATCTCATTGTGCTTTTAATTTGCATTTCTGTTATGCTAGTGATGTTAAGCACTTTTTCATATACCTGCTGGCCATTTGTATGTACTTTCTGAAGAAATGTCTATTCAGATCCATTGCCCATTTTTAATAGAGTTGTTTTTCTTGAGTCATTTGAGTTTCTTATATATTTTGGATAATAACTCCTTATCAGATAGATGGTTTGCAAATATTTTCTCCAATTTCCTTGGTTGTCTCTTTACTCTTTTGATTTTTTTTTTTTTTTTTTTTTTTGCTGTGCAGAAGATTTTTAGCTTGAAGCAATCCCATTTGTCTATTTTTGCTTTTGTTGCCTATGCTTTCTTGGTCATATCAAAAAATCTTTGCCAAAATCAATGTCAAAAATCTTTTGCTCTACGTCTTCTTTCAGTAGGTTTACAATTTCAGTTCTAACGTTGTAGTCTTTAATCCACTTTAGTTGATTTTTATACATGGTGTGAGATGAACTTCCAATTTTATTCAACGTATGGATATCGTCTTTTTCCAGTTCCATTTATTGAAAAGTTTATTCACTCATTCCCTGTTATGAGTTTTTACGATCTTTGTGGAAAATCAATTGACCATAAATCCATTTATTTATTTCTGATATCTCTATATGTTGTATTGGTCTATATGTCTTTTGGAAGCTGTTATAATTTTGTTTTGATTATTAAAATTTTATAGCATATTTTGCAATAAGGTAATTTGCTACCTCCAGCTTTGTTCTTTTTGGTCAAAATTGCTTTGTCTATTTAGGGTCTTTTGTGGTTATGTGAGATATTTAGATTTTTTCCTATTTCTGTGAAAAATGTCATTGAAATATAAAAATTATGACATGCATTTAATAAGCAGCAGAACATTAAAATATATGTAGCAAACATTAAGATGAAGAGAGAATAGACAATTATAAAATAATAGTTGAAGAGTTCAATATACCAAATTCAATAATAGAAATTTCTAAACAAATGATCAATATAAAAATAGAAGATTAGAACAATACTATAAAACAACTAGACCTAACAGACACATAGGGAACACTCCACCCTACAACAGCAGCAGAATACATATTTTTGTAAATATTCTCCAGAATGGACCATATGTTTCCAGAATAGACCATATGTTAGGCACACAACAAGTCTCAATAAACTTAAAAAGACTGGAATCCTACAAAATATTTTTTCTATGATCATAATAGAACAAAATAGGAAAACAATAATGGAAGGAAAATTTTAAAATAACAAATATGTGAAAATTAGACAACACAATCTAAAAGAACCAATGTGGCAAAAAAGAAATCATGAACACAATTACAGAATATAGACAAATGACAACAAAAACACAACATACCAAAGTTGTTAAATGAAGAGAAGACAATGCTGAGAGGGAAATATTAATATACAGGTGTAAATGCCTACATTAAAAAAAAATAAAAATCTTGATTCAATACCTAAACTTTATACCTTGTGGAACTAGAAACAAACAGCAAATTAAATCCAAACCTGGCAAAAAAGAAAGGATGACAGTGGATATAAAATAAAGAATAGAAACAAAATAGAGAAAATAAATAAAACCAAAACTGATTCTTTTGAAGTTAAAAACAATTGGCAAGCCTTTAGCCAGACTGAAAAACTAAAAGAGAAAAAACATAAATGATTAAATCAGAAGTTAAAGTGAGGCATAATTATATACTTTATAGAAATAAAAAGGATTATAAGAATACATATATATGAATAAGTATGTGTCAAAAATTAGATAATCTAACTGAAATGGGGAAAAAAAATCTTAAAAATACACAAATTGTCCAAGCTGACTCAAAAAGAAATACTAATCTGTAATAAAAGATTGAATCAGTAATCAAAAACCTCCCAGTAAAGAAGCATTCAGGATTAGAAGATTCCTCTGAAAATCTTACATAAAATAAAGCAGGAGAAAACACAACCTAACTCATTCCATGAGAGCAGCATTGCCCTGATACTACTGAGAATTATGAAATATTGTCAAAAGAAATAAAAGAACATCCAAATAAATGGCAAGATTGAAAAACTTAGTCCTCAAATTCATATGGAACAGAAAGGGACTTCTAATAACCAAAATAATTCTGAAAAAGAAAAATAAAGAAGGAGGATTCATACTTCCTGATTTCAAAATTTACTCATAAGCTATTAATCAAAACAATGTGGTAATAGCAAAAGGATTAGATACATAATCCAACAGAATAGAATTGAGAATCTTAAAATAAGCCCTCACATTCATGGCCCACTGATTTTTTTTAAAAGGTTTTCAAATCCACCCAATGGGAAAGAAAAGTCTCCTCAACAAATAGTACTGAGACAACTGGATTTCCACATGGAAAATAATGAAGTTGGACTCCTACTTCACACTTTATACAAATATCAACTCAAAATAGAATAATTACAAATGCATGAGCTAAAACCATAAAACTCTTAGAAGAAAACATATGCATAGATCTTCATGTCCTTGAATTAGTCAATGGATTTTTTGATATGACACCAAAAGTACAAGCAACAAAGATAAAAAATAGGTAATTTGAACTTCATCAAAATTAAAAACTTTTGTGCAATATCAACAATATCAACAAAGTAAAAAGAAAAACTATAGAAAGAATGAAATTTTTAAAAAATCTTGTATTTGGTAAGGATTAAATATCTGAATATATAAAGCACTTCTACAACTCAAAAAAAAAGACAATAAAATATAGACAAAGGTCTTATATAAACATTTCTCCAAAAAACCAAATAAATGTCTAATAAGCATATGAGAAGATGGTCAACATCATATCATCATTAATCATTAAGGAAATGCAAATCGAAACCACAGTGAGACATCAGTTCACAACTCCTAAGATGGCTATAAAAACTAAAAAAAAGAAAAAGAAAAAAAAGGAAAAAGAAAAAACAAACAAGTTTTTGCAAGTATATGGAGATGGGCCTACTGGAACCCTAATACACTGTTGGTGGTAATATAAAACAGGGCAGTGCCTGTGTAAAATAGTTTAGAAGATCCTCATAAGCTAAGTATAGAATTACTATGTGATCCAGCAATTCCATTCCTAGATATACAAATAAAGAATTGAAAACAGGATTTTTAGAACCTTTGAGCACTGTCGATGGGAAAGTAATAGGGTGTCATCACTATGGAAAACAATATAGTAGTTCTCAGAAAATTAGAAATAGGATTTCCTTATGATTCAGCAATTGTACTTCTGGATATATATCAAAAGAATTTTAAGCAGGTTCACAAAGAGATACATATACCCATGTTCATAGCAACGTATTCACAATAGGTAAAAGACAGAAACAACCCCAGTATTCATCAACAGAGAAATGCGTAATGGCAATGATATATATTAATGGGAATGTTATTCTTAAAGAGGAATGAAACATGCTATATATAATGTGGATGAACTGTGAGATCTTTGCAACATTGTGCTAAGTAAATTAAGCCAAACACAAAAACAAAAAATATTTTATGATTCCACTTGTATGAACTATCTAGAATAGGCGAATTCATAGAGACAAAAAGTAGATTAGAGTTTACCAGAGGATACAGAAAGGAAGAATGGGGAATTTTTGCTCAATGGTTATAGAGTTTCTGTTTGTAATGACAAAACATTTTGGAACTAGATGGTGGTGACGGAAGCACAAGATTCTGACTATGTTTAATCCTGTTGCATCGTACACTTAAAAAGGGTGAAATGCAAACTTTGTGTTATATATATTTTACCACAAAAAAATCTTATATAAATATAGGCATATATCACATAGTTTAGATTAGTAATTTTGAGTTGGGGAGATGAAAATGTTAAAGATTCCTTTTGAGAATTTGAGCTGAAGTGGAGAGAAGTCATTTACCGAGAAAAGGACTTATATTGCAATTTGTGGAATTTCTTCATTGGATTGATTTAATTAAATATTTCCTATGCATGCTCATATACATATTTTCTGATTAAGTGAGGAAATTCTTCTTTTTTTGGTGCAGCCATAATTCTGGCTCTAAAGGAATGATAAAAATCACAAACAATTCTTATGTGCATGAATTAAATTGCTAAACCCACGGAGAACCATGCTCTTCAATGAGTCTCCTGGTAGAGGTTAGTGGGACCTTAAACAAGCAGTTGTGGCTGTGCTGCAGCCTCAGAGAATGTCTCCCATCACATTCACTTGTTTATTTCACATCTGGCGTTTGAATTGTATTCTAGGTTTACATATCATTTTCTCATATTCAGATCTTCCTCTCCGTGAGCCCTGTACAATTGGTTGATCTGATCCCTCAACTGAATTGCACTTCTGGGTTACTTTCAGTTCTACCCCTGTCCAATGTCTCATTGGTTCCTGGTGAATCTATGCTCTTAATATCAGTTCTGCTCATGCTGCTCCCATCTCCAGCTCCCCAGGAGACCCCTTTCTAACGTGTCCAGTACCCCTGAGTAAAACGTGCAGATTTTCCACCTGGAAGAGCATTGCTTTTTATAAAGAAGAGGCAGTTTTTGTGATGGCATACTGCTTTGCTATGTGCGCCATTAATTATTAATTTTTAAGAATTATCTTCATGAGGGATTAAACTGTATAGAAAAAAAAATTGTGCAGAAATTATGCTAGCATGGCACTTTAATGAATTTTTTAAATTACCAAGTTTGCATTCTTAATACTTTATGTTAATCTATCTTTGTATAATTCAAAACCCACACTGAGAAGAAATTTTAAAGTCAAATTTTGGAATTAAGTGATTACTCTGATATTATTTGTTGTCACTTTCAGTATCTTTTCCTTGAATTATCTCTTACAGTTCTTGTGAAAGAATAATGAAATTATATATATATGTGTGTGTGTGTATATATACATATGTAAGTTCAGATCATAGTCTATCACCAAACAGTTACTCAAAAAGTTTTCAGTTCTCGGAACATCAAATAAGTTTTTAAATGCAGATAATACTTATGAAATTGAGTTGACAAAGCAGTTTTTACATTTATAAGAGTGATTATTAAATATACTTTATAAATTGGGGTCAGGGATTCAGATTGGGCCTAATCTGCATCCACTGTAAGAGTTTAAAATTGGTCAATCATGTTTAATGAGCAAATGATGGATTCTGCTACTTTCTAAGAAAAAATTCTAAGAGAAATTCCTACTAGATAGAACAAATTTATCCACATATACATTACCATTGGAATGGGGCCTCTAGTTTTGAGAGCAGTATGATGTTTTCACTCATTTTTCACTTACTAGCCATGCTCAGTTCCTTGTTGCAATAGATTATAGATGGGAAGTATTTATCTACATCTTAAAAACTACTTTCCTAAAGATGTGAGATACCAGAGCATAACAGAGCATACCGGAAAGAGAAAAGAGGCATTGTTCCTCAATTCATAAATCAACAGCCTTTACTTAGGGCACTTGCTGAGCTGCAGGGCCAGAAATATATAATTGGTATTTAGCAAACATAGTAATACTCACCCAAGAAGTAGCTGTACCCAGAGGAATACGTAATGGTGTCCCCAGCAATGGTCTTGCTGGCAGAAGCAGTAGTAAAACAGATAATAGCAGCAGTTTTCAACAAAGATGGTGATACCCAGTGGAACTAACTATGTCCAACAGATTGGGTAGAAGTGCTCTTGAAACTAGAAATGTGTCACTCATAGCATATATTGCTCTCCCCTAAACCTGGTGCTGAAGAATAAAAAGGAAGGACAAATGACACTTGACAGACAAGAAACAAGACATATTTATGAATATATTTGACATTTTATACCTGGCTATATGTTTAGTTCTCATAGCAATTCCTGCATCAGTAGGTGAAGGTAGATACAAGGTGAAATATTCACTTCTCTCAATTTATTTTGTGGGCTGATGAAAAGGATTGTGTATTATTATATATTTCTGGAAAAAAATTGTTTCTTGAGACCACTTAAATCAGATTACTTTTTAACATGTACACAATAGCATTTATCTAGTCTGCACTATATATATTTATATAACATACTTTTTACCTCTGCTAACATGTGTTTTGAAATTGGTTCCACAAATTCAATTTATAAATATCTATTAAATTCCAATAATGTTGCCCAGTAAAGACATAAAAATGAATAAGGTAACTATTTCTCTCAGAGACTTTGTAGCTAGGCAAAAAACAAAACAAACGCAATGGTCATATAGGTAGCAATATACATAGTAGTCTCTGATATGATACACAGAACATTTATTTCACTTTTATAATTAGAACATTATGCATAATAAGTTTCACTGGTTTATTTATTCAATAAATATTAAATAATCTACTATGTATTGAACACTATTGTAGGTACTTTGTATATGCCAGTGAAGCAAACAGAAAAAAATAACTGTTGTTATTGAGCTTAGAGTCTAGTTAGAAGTCATAAAAAACAAATGAATAAATTAAGAACAAATGAGTGAAAGAAATCCTGTGTTATGCCAAAGAGCAAAAGTTCTATAAACTATATTTAAGCTATAATTATTTATAGAGATTGCTGGACTTGAGGAGTTTCATTTCATTTTCAATACAATAAGATGATTAGTTAAGGCATCTGTGAAAAATTAAAACTTAAGAAAGAACCTGGAAGAAGTAAATCACACATACACTTGGGGAAGACTATTCCAGATAGGATAGTGTTTACACGAAAGGCCTTAAAGCAGGAACAAGCCTCTCAGTTTGGAGAAACAGTATAGAGTCCAGGTTAGCAGAAATGGAATAATCTAAAGGAGACTAGCAAGGGATGGCTTGAGAGAGGTGACAGGGGCCTAGAACATGCAGGACTTTGTAAACCATTATGAGGACCTTGGTTTTTACTCTGAGAGAGATGGGAAGCCAGTGGAGCATTTGGGTAGATGAATGACCCCACCTGACCTACAGCTTAATGCGATTACTCTGACTGCTGTGTCCAAAGTGCACACCAGAGAGGCAAGTGCAGAGGCAGAGACACCAGTTAGACAGCTTCTTTAGGTAGATGATCATGGTGTGAAACATGGTGGGACAAAGACACATACTCAGATGCTTGGAATGTTTTGAAGATACAGCTGACAGTACTTACCCATGCACTGGTTATGGGATTTGAGAAAAAGAAGAGAGTCAAAATAGTCTCCAAGATATCTGTCTTGAGCAGAGAGAAGAACAGTGTTTCCACTTATATATGGGGGGAAAACTGTGGAAGGAGAAAAGTTGGAGATAAGATCGGTACATTTTTCTATGTGTTATTTCTAAGTTTGAAATATCAATTACATATTGGGTGAAATTGAATATAAAAAAGTAGAGTTCAGGGAAGAGATAGAAACCTCAGTACAGAGAGAGAGAGAGAGAGAGAGAGAGAGAGAGAGAGAGAGAGAGAGGGAGGGAAGAATAAGAGAAGAAAATAAGAAAATAAGGTACCGTAGTATTTAGAGTTAGAGGCAATGAGCTGAAATAATGAAGTAGACTAAACAGACTAATCATTAAGGTAGGAAAACCAGGATTTTTTTTTTTTTAAGTGAAGTCAAGTGAAGTGTTCCCCTGAAATGATAGGAAATCAATCAAATCTCACTGATAGATTAACTGGAAAAATCTATATATTATAAGTATATAGCTATCCATTATTAAATATTTTTAGATAATCTTCACTATATTGAATATTGAGTATGTAAAGTGGTATTAATTTAAACATTGTCAAACATAGCTAAAATGATAACATGTTTCATTTTCCATTACTTGTAAATTATCTACAATGATTTTATATATCTCCCTTCTTCAATGAGAATGTAACATGTATTAAATTTTTTATAAGTAACTATACATTCATTGAAATATATTTAAATTCCAATTTTTAATGAACTATAATATATAATAACAAAATGTTTTAATAAACATACTTATTATCCAACTTATTTGTTTCAGAGCTGTACTGTACACTAATATAATGAGTCATGATAAGATCTAGTCCCTATATAGAAATAGTTACACACAAAAATCTTTAAGTCATATTAGTTTATTATGTATATAGGTAAATAAAAAATCTACATTTTGTAGGTTTTACTAACTTATCTTTGCCATATGTATTTAGCAGAAACATTACAGAAACAATAGGATCTTCTTTTCTTTAAGGTTACAATGAAAATCTACATCTTCTAGAAAGTATAATCCATTTGTTCTTTTGGGTAGATGACCAGTAATGGGATTGCCAAAAAGACACCTGCACTTGCATGTTTATAGCAGTACAATTCACAATTGCAAAGATGTGGGAACAATCCAAGTGTCCATCAATACATGAGTGGATTAATAAAATGTGGTATATGTATACCATGGAGTACTATTCAGCTTTAAGAAACAATGATGATATAGCACCTCTTGTATTCTTCTGGATAGAGCTGGAACGCATTCTACTAAGTGAAGTATCCCAAGAATGGAAAAACAAACACCACATGTACTCATCATTAAATTGCTATTAACTGATCAACGCATACGTGCACATATAATAATAACATCTATCGGACGTCAGCCAGGGGGAGGGGGAGGGGGAGGAGGGGTATATGCATACACAAAGAGTGCAATGTGCACCATCCAAGGGATGGACGCACTTGAAACTCGGACTTGGCAGGCGGGGGGGCAAGAGCAACATACGTAACCTAAACATCTGTACCCCCATAATATTCTGAAATAAACAAAAAAAGAAAAGAAAAAAAAAGTATAATCCAGATAAGAAATTGTAAGAAATATATTTATGCTGTGAATCAATGTGAATGTAGTTATACTATTTATTGTTGCAAATAAAAATATGCAAAACATATATATCTTAAATAATTTAGTCCTTAAAATTATTTTATAAGAAGATGACTTAAATAGCAAGATATTTTATGTATTAAACAGAAACCAAATAAGATACAGAAATATATTGGTCTAAAGAGTTCTATATGTATTTTTTCTCTTAATTGTGCAAATTATTTCTGTAGAATTCCTTAGAAATTTTTAAAAAAATATACATATAATCTTGCAGATCATAGAACATAGTATAACCAACTCACAGAATGATTCACTAAATCTTACTCCAATAGTCCTAAGAAGTAAAAATGACTATATTTCTTAAATTCCAGAAATTATTTCTGAGAGGAGATTTTATAAAAATAAAAAACAAAATTTCATCATCACGAAAAAATCCCATGACATAAATAACATTCTACAATTCAATTAAATAGAAAGATTAAAAAGAAATATTTTTGTAGAGAATTTTTCTCATCATGATGCTGTTGGTTGATGAATTTTGTGTAGAAGAATTTGGGATTAAACTTTTTACTATAATTCATAAGTAGAACAATTTAGGAAATTGTATGTATAATTTCCTGTCTCATCTCGAAACAAAAATGCTTTCCAAATTTACATTTCAAATTAATGGGAGAATATTTTACAAAGACTAATAACGGGAGCTAGTGGGAAATTAGGCATCTTCTTAGTCATGCCAACTGTTGCCAATCTTAAGTAATTGCAGGAAAGGTTTTCCTCTCACACAAGCAACAGCTGCAGGACTCTGATGAGCCTCCAGAGTGGTCGACATGTGCCCTAGATTTTTGTTTCCTACTTAAAAAATCAACTGACCAGGACATGCATGAGTACATGCTGCTGTAATCAAATGTTTAATGCCATTTGCCTTTATGGTGCTTTAAATTTCATTACCTAGCATCCGGTGCAATATGACTCACAACACCATTTTTCTTTAATGTATAGTTCTAAAAGCAAAGGAAGATGGCCTGTTTCCTTGTATGCTTCCCAAGTAATGCAAAGAATCACATTAGAAACATAAAACAAGGCACTCCTTAGTTATATCACTCTACAAATTATCATGAAAAGAAATGCCAAATTGATGCAAGTAAAACAAAGCCAGTAAGAGAAAGTTAAATTAAAAACTCATGATCAATTCATTAGCTATTAGAAAAAATATGATGTCTTTATTTAATTCTAATTTCACACTTAATCTTTGTAGAAAAACATTACTTAAATAAACATTAATGTTTGCAATATTACACCTACGGTTAGCATCTTTATCACAATCCTTCCTGGCATATCCATAAATTAGGATTTCATCAAACATAGTGTTTATAAATTTACTTTTCAACTTTAACGTTCTATGCCAAAAACCAATTTTTAATGGATGGAAAAGATTTTACTGCACACAATAGTGAGGGATTCAACATATTTAACAAACAGTGTGGGAAAGTCCATGCTATCTGCTTAATCAGGACAGACATCAGCTGTAAACAATCAATATGCTTATTCAGCTAAATGATTATCTGGTTTTCCTACCTTAACGATTAGCCTGTTTAGTCTACTTCATTATTTCAGCTCTAACTCTAAATGCTACAGTACCTTATTTTCTTCTCTTATTCCTCTCTGCTGTGGGGCAAAGCAGTTTTAGCAGGTCTAGGGAGGCCAATTCTTGGACCTCCAGGAAGCTTGCTTGGGTGTCAGTAGTGGAAGTGCTGGACCAGGCTAATGGGCAGGTTCTCTGGCCCTTGGGCAGCGGGCATGGTGTAAGTGATGGCAGTAGCAATGGTGGGACAGACCTGTGGCTCCCAAGCAGTCTGAACTGGTGTTTGTGGTGGTGGTGACAGGCTGGGCAGGTCAGTTCCCAGGCCCACAGGTGGTGTGTTTGGGCAGGTGCTGGAGTGGTGACAGTGGCAGCTTGAGTGAGTCTGACCTCAGGCTCCTGAGAGGATTGCTCAGGTGC